>JAENRT010000004.1:398201-408896 GCA_032173475.1 Amanita phalloides | reverse complement strand
AACATTGAGGCAAGGTCATGATGGTTAACCTGTGGCAAAAACACGAGGCATTCAATATATAAGTTGTGCAATGACTGTAAGGACCTCACCTTTCATCACTTCTCCTTCGTATTTGTCCACAGTCATTACTTGCTATGCCTAGCAGGTCTTCATCAACTGGAAAGGTGGCAAGGACCATGCATGCCATGGTGAAAGCTGCTCCTGCAAAGACTTTAGCAGTGGTAAAACCAAAAGCCAAAGCTGCAGGACGTACCTCTGTCATGCAAAAGTCTTCTGCTCAGAAGTGGCCATGTTCTGCTTCTGGTTCTTTGGAAGACGGGGTGGTGCCAGTGACATCTGCAAAGAAGAAACATGTTGAGAATGATGAAGTGGTCACCATGCCTGAAATTGGAGATGCTGAGGAGGATGAAGAGGATATAGTTGAAGTAATAGAAAAAGGACTCAGAGATGATGAAGATGAGGATGAGGATGAGGTAAGTCTCAGTTTGCAGTGAAATGTTGTGGTAACACTCACTGCACCTTGATTTAGCTGGATGTCGAGCTTCCAATAGCTTTGGAAACAAAGGCCGAAAAAATGCATGACCTCCACACCATTTTCTCGGAGAAGGTGTGGGTGTGTTTCAAGTGCAGTGAACAATTTGACCATGTGCAGGGGCACTGGTGCCAGGTCTGCAAGTGAGTTGGATATCAAGACTCAAAAATGACAGCTTACCCATCCCATACTCCCAGAGAAGACCTGCATTTTGTTAAGTCGAAGGGTTTGCGTCATGCATTCTTCACAGGTTCCAATACCAGCTGCTGAGGACATATCTGCTATCACTATCAAATATATAAGGAAAAATGTGAAGTGGATGGAATTAAAATGAAGGAAAGGACACTAATACCAAAAAAAGACGATCATATAAACACAAAGAAAAAAAATTAAGAAAATAAAAAAAACGTATACAAAAGAAAACCAGAAAAAAAATAAAAAAAAAGACAGAAAGATAAAGAAAAAGGAAGGAAAAAGTAAAATAATAAAAAATAAAAGAAGTAGAAAAGAATATAAAGAAAAAAAAAGAGCAAGAACAAAGAAAAAGGAAATAAAAATAAGAAAATGAAAAGACGGAAAAGAGGAATCGCAAGATAATGGAAAGGAAGTAAAATCGAAGAAGCAAACGAAAGACGAAATAGAAAGTAATAAATAACTAAGGAAGTAAAGAACTATAATAAAATGAAAAAGGCAAAAGAATAAAGAAATGAAAAAAAAAGGGAACAAAAAAGAAAAAAAATAAAATGAGATGAATAAAAAAGAAAATGATAGGAAAACAAAATAAGTGAAAGGGACAAAAACAACTAAGAAAAAAAAAAATAAACAGAAAAAAAAAAGAAGAACCATAAGCAAAACATATCAAAGGGAATGAGAGAAGAAAACATCAGATAGAAATGAGAGGTAAGGAGGAAAGTGAAAAGAAATGAAATTGTTAAGAGAAAGGAGAGGATTTAAAAAAAAAATGAAGAAAAAAAAAAGATGAAAAGAAAAAAGGAGAATAAAACCAGATAGAGATGATAAACAAACAGAATAGGAAAAAAAGAACAAATCAAGTTGAAGAAAAAAAAATAAGAAAAATTGAAAAATAAGAGAAAGGAGAAAAAAAATGACGGATATAGAATAAATCGAAGGAAAAATTTAAAAAATAGGAAGAAGGAAACATAAATTACGTTTAAAAGGAACAAGAAGACGGAACACATGAAAGATTAAAAAGAAAATGTATTTTATAAAAAAAGAAAAAATAGAAATAGAGCAAAAAAATATAGAGAAGTAAAAAAAAGTGAAAAGTAGAAAAAGAAAAAAAGATAAATCAGAAAAAAGAAAAGATAAAAGAGGAAGAAGAAACGAAGAAAAACAAGGAGAATATGGCAAGAGAAAGATGAAATAATCGTAAGGAGAAGGAGAGGAGAAGATGAGAGAAGTAGGACGGAGAAAAAAAAAGGGAAAGACTGATTAAAAACAAAAAGATAAAATAAACAATATGAATTAGGAGAAACCAGAAAACATATAAAAAAAAATGATGAATATAGGAATAAGGATCAGATTACGAAAAGAAACAAAAAAGAATGACAGAAGACAGGATAATTAGAAGCAAGGAGAAGAAACAGGATAAAGAACAATAGACGAAGAAAAAGAAAGAAAGAAGAAATTATAAATGAAGAGAAAAATGAATAAATAAACGACATATGATAAATAACACATAAAGAATAAAAGCAACATAAAGGAATGATACAGAATAAAATAATAAGATATGAGAAACAATAGAAAAAGGAAATAAAAAAAAAGAGAGGAGAAAAATGTGTGAAGTGGATGAATTTAAAATGAACGGAATGTTGTATCCGCCCCAAGTTTGAAGTCACAGTCAGCAAAGCAGTGTGGCCACTTTCCCAAGACAATGCTTGGATGACACTTTGAAGCCTCAAAAATACCCTAAGGAGTTCTCCAAGGATGCAATAATGCATTTGATAGCCCAGCTTGTTGCATGTGATGACCAGGTGAGTGATAAGAAAAGGAGTTAGATGGCAAGATAGTAACAGGTACTTCTAGGCATTCACATTGGCAGAGGAGGCTGTGTTCAGGAACTGTTTGCTTGCAATGCGACCCAAAACAAGAACAAAGGAATTACCTACTTCATATGATGTGTTGGTCTATCTCCACAATCAGTATGTTGAGTGTATGGATCAAACTTGGCAAGCCCTCCAGGTAAGTCCCCAGTTTGATCGCAATGATGTGACATATCTTATCCAAGCCCCAGGATGTGCCTGGCCAGATCTCAATCATGACGGATGTATGGACTGCTGATACAACAAGGGCCAGTTACATGGGCATGACAGGTCACTGGATTGAAGTGAACAATGGAAAGTGGAAGCTGCAATCCTTGGTTATTGGCTTCAGGATGATCTCAGGCAACCACTCTGGCAATAATCTTGGCTGCTACTTTGTGTTGACATTTTGTAGCACATGGGGATTAATCACTGATAAGGGCCAAAGGTTTGGTTTTTGAATCAGTAATTTGGTGTAAGGGATAGGTCTCACTGTGAATCACGATGAATCAGCTGGGGTGCATGACCTCAGATAATGCTGCACAAATGGGACAACATTGTCAGAAAGTCAGTGATATCCTCCAGAATGAAACCTGTTCTGGAATCCGCAAGGAAAATCAGCCTGCGCGTGAGTCATCATCCTGAATTAGCTTCAGTTATTGATCAAGTTGCGTGTAGGTGCCTTGAACACATTGTCAACTTAGCAATCATTGCAGTTATGGGCTCCATCACCAAGGTTGCTGCCATCATTGCAGTTATGGGCTCCATCACCAAGGTTGCCTGCCATCAAGAATGCCCAGGCCATTTGGGAGTATGACCCCACCGCTTGATGATCAAGCTGCTGCTTGGTGTTCCTTAGATGATCTTCAGCTATGTGGAACAATTGCCATCAAGATACATGCTTTGGGACAGGCATATTGAGTATTTCAAAGGCGCTAACCAGTCCAATTTGCAGATCATGAATCCATTGAAACTTGAGGTCCACAATAACACTTGATTGGGGTACTGCTTATGGCATGAATTGAATATGTACTGGGAAGCTCCATCAAGTAAAGTTTCATTTCTTTATTCCATGCTGCGCAAATGGACAACTTAATTAAGGCCCTCAATCTATTCCTCAGCCACCACTGATGATCTGTTTGGCCCTATCCCACCATCCAAGCAATGGCAGTGTTGAAAAGAAATACCCTGGTCTGCTTTCCACTTTCTGACAATGATTGGGCTCATGGTTGGAAGAGGTGCCAACTTATTTCAAAGGTAGATCTGTTATCTCTTCCAGAATGCTACTAATTTCGAACCAGGAATGCTCAATGATCTACTGCACAAAATTGCCTCAAGAGAATATCCCAAGCCCTCCTACAATGTCCTTTCCTGCAGTTGAATGAAACTTATGTCATCCACTCCCCACTATGTAATCTTTTTCAATGCATTGCAAGCAGGCATCAATAAACTCAACAAATACTACAAACTCGATTCGATCTAATCCATGTATCGTTGTTAACTTAGGTATGTTATGTCGTGATTATTACTAATCGTTTCATTAATCTAATCAACAGCAGCCTCTTCAATCCATACTTCAAGCTCGATTGGATTGTGCTACCACTGGGGCGTGCTCACGAACAAGAACAGTGGACTGTGCTAAAGGTGACATCAACACTAAGAATTGGCAGGACAAAGCGAGAAAATCCTCGAAAATCTGGTGTGTTATCAATTACCATGACATAAGCCCACAGCCAGTTTATAATGCCATGGATATATAGATGGCGCAATACTGGGCAACACACCAGCTGGCTAAAGCAACTGAAACCACCCATCCACTAAGAACCCCACAAGTCTAGCCAGCTACTTGAGCAGTCTTGTCTGTCTGTGACTGAACTGCCTCTTTTGATGTGGCTAAGCTTCTGAAAGACTTCCAACCAGCATTGAGACACCTTGCTCCATCAAGATAACACTTGAGAAGTTGGAGGATTGGCAATCTGAACTGTGCCTTTACGTCAAGTGTAGCTAAGGATGTAGATGAATGAGACAGCTGTTGTGGAGTGGTGCAGGTATGTTCTGCATGTCACAGTCATATGTTGGCTCTGAGCCCTCAATGGTGAATTGCAGAACGCATGAAAATAGAAAATACCCGACCCTCACTTTGCATTGCACTCACTACCTACGCCTCACAGGCATCTTCTTGTGCCTTGGCAAATGTCCTCTTCTCTATGGGCAAGATAACAGACTGCCATGACTGCAAGCCGTTTGCACCCGAGAGTTTGAGGGACAACTTCCAATTCTTAAAATTTGCATGGTGTGAAGATGTAATTGATCTTGCAGCATTGAATGACAAATGTGAGGATGAGGACAAGGTTGACCTCATCAGTATTTCGATGCATTTTGCATTATCAAGATATTAACTGAAAGCAGAGCTTGACAATGGAAGCTGTAGCCTGCCAGATACCACACTTGAGTTTCTTGTCCATTTTTAGTCCATCACTAGCCTTACTGAGTCACCATTGCTCGTTTAATACCAGTACATTCATTTTAGTAGCAGTAGTACCCCCATAAAATAACTCCTTCCAAAAGTTCCATTTAACTAGTTAAGATTACCTCGCCAATATAGTCATTAATGTTGCCAACATCCATGTATGAGGCTCAAAGTCAGTCAGAGTTGGTTTAAACCACTATTAATCGGTTTGAGACTGGTTAATGACTATACTGTTATAGTCAGTCTAAGAGTCGAACTTGTCCTCAAGCTGGTGTCGCCCTCTGGTTTTTGGTTCAGTTCTTTCAACTTGTAGGATAACTCAAGACCTGACTCAGGTTGCACCTTGCTAAAAAAAGAAAATAACTGGACTTAACCAGACTTCAAATCACTAGAACTCACAACTTGCTCAGTGTATCTACACTAGCACCCCACACATTAATGAACTGCTGAGAGAGGTACTGAATTCAACACCAATATGAAACCCGACCTCAGTGCAGAGAGGCCCTGAATGGATCTGTTCTTTTTAGACAGAGTAATTATGACTAGATAAACAAGAAGTTGATCCATTGACCACTGGAGAAGGTTGGTGCTTTTTATGCGAGGAACCAGGAAACAGAATCCACCAGTACCCCAGTGGAGCTCTGTCAGCAGGAGAAGACAGGAAGGAGGATCACTATGGATGATACCAGCAGAATTTGATACAGTGGATCAAACAAAGACAGGGCCATACCAAAAACAATTACATTTGCCCCTACCGAACGAACCAGAAATGAACCTGGTGGGAAAGTTCTGTTATGCAGTACAATTTCATAAGGAAGATGAATATGTTGCCTTTACTTGCGCAGAATTTGCAGGGTCTGGGAAACAATTCAAGGATAACAAATAAATCAAACTCCAAGCGGACCAGAACAAGCACCAAAGGACACTGAACCCCGCAAAACCTGAACACCAGACATGGCAAATGAAAAACTGTTTATCAAAGGAGATATTAACCACAACTGTCACAGTATTTCACAGGAAAAAGAGTTTGAGGCACAGCTTTTATTGGAAACTCACCTCAAGGACTCTTTCGAATTAACGCCTCACAACTATGAAGGGAAACATGAAGAAAAAGATCAGATACACCCTGCATGCCTTGGACACAGAGTTGAATGACTGGGAAGGCTATTATTTGAAGATGGTTAAGCAGCAACACAGGATTAGATGGGAAGGATTACACTGCCTTCACAAAATGATTCCTTGCCATTGGGAGAAAGTAAACAGCAAGTCAGGGCTCCTGAACAATCTAGCCAATCTCAGGAGTTGGAGGAGGATTACCTTCCTAACATACATTGCCAAAGTTCATGTTAATAACTCAGAGGATGTAACTGCACATTGCAAGCCTTCATTAAAGGAATACTCACAGCATCACTGAAAAGGTCTTGAAGACTGGCAGGCTACACACCATGACAGATGTCCTACATAGCAGTAAACCTTCATAATGCATGGGAAACTATGCAACTTCGTTGGGGAACAGACTGGATCTGAAACATGTCCTAATTTTAACAAAACACAACCAATCTGGATCTACTAGAACCATTCAGCACGCTCCCTTTTGGACAGCTTAGTGATGAACAAAAAGAAAGAATACAGGAAGACTGGGAGTATTTCAGCATGTGGCCAAGGGGCAACATCTCCAGGGATTGTCCCAACCGAAAAAATCAGTCCCATTGACATCCTCATTTCAGAACAAAGCATTCAATCAGTCACCAAAGGAAACAAAGGAACACAGAATCTGATGCAAAAGAAAATCAGAGCCATGATCAAGGCTATGCTAGCAGTGAACACTTGACATTGTTAACCAGCTCCAGAAGAGGGTTTTTTAACCGCTGAAAGGCATCCCGACAGCAGTTGATACTCCATAAACAATGGACACAATGTATACTTTGTCATCCTCCTGCTACTCCTCACCATTGCCATTCCTTGCCATGCCATGGCGGCATTGAACCTCCCTTGCTGCCTATGAGGAAGACTGCCCCCTCAAGGTCTATGTTACCACCACCACCACCATTCATGAGGACAAGGATCTCCAGGTCCCCCCACCAAATTGCTGCCCCTGT
This sequence comes from Amanita phalloides, assembly GCA_032173475.1. NCBI lineage: Eukaryota > Fungi > Basidiomycota > Agaricomycetes > Agaricales > Amanitaceae > Amanita > Amanita phalloides. Next base: position 401,753 of record JAENRT010000004.1, on the reverse strand, counting down.
CACCTCATCCTGTCATCATTCAACCCAAGCTCATAAATACTGCACTCACAATGTCAAGTGAGACCTTGCCAACCCTCATCCTCAATACAACTTATTTGCTTGAACCCTCAACTATTACTTCTTAACTCTGCACCACCAATCCCAACTGCTCTCTTATGATGAAAGGGGATGCCAACATCTTGAACAGGCAAGAACAATTACAGTGGTCAAATCAAAAACCTTGCAATGGCAAGTCAAAATGGCAACAAAAGATGTAGAAAATATGTCAAAATGGCTGGAATCTCAACAGACCATGGATGGACATCCTCTAGCTGGTAGAAGTCAGCAACTTCTTGCATACAAAGGGGATAATGTTACAATCCTTACATACTCTTCTTGTATCTTGTTTGTTGCTCAGACTGATTCTTAGCAGGGCTATCTATCTCATCACTCATATCTTACTGCAGCATGAACAGCCTTTTCCTTTTCATAACACCTTCCCCATTTCCTTTCTCAGGTTGTTACAGCTTTCTCTTCCTTTTTCCATCTCCATTGTTCTTGACGTATATAAACTCTCATGTACTGTCTACTTCTTTAGTTCCAACTTAATTGACTCCTGTCTTCAGCTACTCTGAATGATCTTGACACTCCCTCTCCTCATTGTCCATAGCTCATCCTCTCTCAACCTTTGGTCATCATTAGACTTACGTGTCAGAACTCTTGTCCAGTAGACTGGGAGCAGACCAAGACTCTCCTTTTCACTGCTTGTCATGTTGACTCAGAATGAACCACAACCACATTGAGTGACATTGGATCTTAACAGAAGTTCAGTCTTAAATACCTTGACCAGATATTATAGAGTGGACAGATATTATATCGAGTTGACATGTCATACTCAGACAATAGGTGCACCAATGTGCACAACTGGTGCATTGCTGTTCCACACAGCATCTGACAGTCCCATGACTTGTTAGATGAATAAAGCACATAGAAATTCCACAGTCTGTGCTAAAAATAGCATGGAAACTCCAGAACCACAACTCCATAGATGAACATAATATACAACTGTGTAGGTAAGAATGTGAATCTACATCCTCTTAACTCCAAGAGACTCCTAGCTAGCAGCTACAAGTAAGTGTTTCACTAACTTAGCTCTACTATTCTGCTGCACCTGTCACCGATTGCTATGTCAACACCCTCAAGCTCAGGATATTCCAAGCTCATGCTTGTGTTGTTGAAATTTATTTTTTTAGGTAGGCGTTTGGTTAATATATCCCTGTCATATTTTGGTAGAAAGTATTGAGTCAGATGGAATGATCACCATCTGAGGTCTTTACAACTGCCCGCAAATGTTCTGGCAGGAATTCCTGGGAATTTCCCGGACTGGGTGGGGATTAAAGAAAGTCGCAATTTCTGCAAAAAAATGGCCAGGACTCAACAGGATGCCATGGGAGTCTGGCAAATCCTCAAAGCTGCCTCAAGACTCCTCAAGGACTCACGTTCCAGGAATCCTGGGGAGTAACTGGTAAGTCCTGTTCCCTCTATACCTTCTCACATTAAGCCTAATTATTTCCACCTCACATCTGGGTGCAATTGGTATACCATTTCCCATTTGCCCAAGCGATCAGAATTACTTCCTGTTGAACATTCCCACATGACAATTAATTTTCACACTCAAACTACTTCCTCTCCACATTCCCACATTACACTAATTATTCCACACTCACATCTGGTCATTGGTATACATTTCCATTTGCCCACAATCAGAATTATTTCCTGTGCACTTCGCCACATGACAATTAATTTTTTCCCACACCCAGAAAAAAAAAAACAAAAAAAAAACAACCACAACCTTCCTCTCCACATTCCACATTGCAGTGATTATTCCACACTCACAATCTGGACATTTTGTATATGTAATATCCTACAGGCACATTTGCTGATATTCAAACTAAATATCCTGTACATATTCTCACACTGCATCAAAATTTCACAGGTCATTAGCTTCCTGTATGCATTCCCAACATACTGATTTTTAGTCACTTCCCACATGCTCTAATTCAATCACAGACTACATTTGTCATATGTCACCATACATGTATATTTTCCCACAATCCAAAAAGTAATAATCATGGCACAGACTACTTTTCTTACATGTTGAACAACAATGTACATTTCACCATTCACTATCATTGACTTCATGGTGGTCGCAAGCAATAGTCACTAGAAATACACCAGACTGTCTGCTCCTTGCTTTGTGACTATCATTATGTTTCACATGTATAATGCTTATTTTGATCCAGGGTCAGATTCACTCCATCCACACTTGATGCTAATACTGCATACTAATTACTGATTAGTCATGTTTCATACTTTCACAGGAAAGTTTCTTTAAAACTTCCTAACACTTACACAGATTGGCCCTTCTTCAGAACAAACTTCAACTTACATCTTCTAGTAAACAAATGAAAAACTGAAACTGAAAAAAAGAACAGGATCAGAAGACAACTACAAACATGGGATTGTTCCCCACCTTTTGGCTCAGATACAGTCAACAAAAAATTTCCAGTGAAAAAAAAAGGGGAAAAAGAGGGGTTCATAGTCATTACATTTCACATTCACACTAGCAGTTCATATACATTAAAAAAAATGTCCACAGCAAAGCAAGGTCAAACAGCTGGCAACATCTGACACTTATCTAGTGATTTTGCATTTCAAAATGCTTGGTTTGTTTTAATGGTAAGCACAGGATTTTTCAGCATCCCAGCACATCTTTATTGTCAGCCATATATTAGGTAGGTTTCCTCAATTTTTGAACCTAATTCTTGATATAGGTTTCACAGCCATGCTGCTTCCGCTGCAGTATTGATGAGCAGACATATTCTGCTTCCATCATTGACAAGGCATCATAGAAGTTGTTTTTTTCACACCCATGTAATAGGCACCCAACCAACCACAAATGTTACCGATATGGATAATTGTATTCATCATTGGAGGCAATAGCTGCATCAGAATAACCTTCCAAGGGAGGTCCAAAATATTTTCCAGGCCTCCCAGTACATTAGTCCTTCATATTTTGTTCCTTGAAAGATAATCTTAATATTTCTTTTTGCAGCAGACCAATGTGCTAAGCGCAAAACATGGGCAAAAGCTATGTCCTGGACAAGTTGCAAACTGCATATACTTATGTGATCCAATAAGTGAAGCATATGGATTTACTATGATCTCTTGGATCGGTTGATTTTGCCTGGGGATCCCAAATTTAAAATCTGTATCCATAGGTATTCTGGATGCCATTTGCGCATTCTCTAGTCGCATATTCTGGAGTAAGTTTAATGATATATTGTGTTTGTGTTAATTAACTTCTCCAGTACTTTTCATTGAATTTGATTTCAATACCAACAATTTTAACTAGGCTTGCCCAAGTTGAGCACTTTCAAACATTTGTTGTAAGTCTTTAATATTGTTCCATGATTTCACGCATCACTTGTGAACAGAATTAAATCATGCAACCCAAACAGTGGAAATAACCTATTGCTCTTTACATCATGGAGGTATATACATATGGATCAG
>JAENRT010000004.1:384986-398176 GCA_032173475.1 Amanita phalloides | reverse complement strand
GAGTCGGTTCGATATTCACCTTATGAAAAGAAAAAGGTGTATACAATTTATAAGGCGGAACCCAGAACCCCTAAGAACTACAAGGGACTAGGAGTGATGGGCAGTAAAACGTTGAGCTTGGATTATTTCCTTCCGGCCGTAGGAGAGGAAACGATCGAGGAGCAAACGAAACGAATTGCGGAATGGGCTAAGGAAATAGAGTCCAAACTACCCGGCAAACCAGGTCACTATCGACGGACGTCGGCTGAACCATGGAGGGAAAGGGGATACTGCTACATGTATCTCTTTGAGCCACGATACTACAACAAGTATAAATGGCCGAAATACCCCACCATGGAAGAAGTAACGTCGTGGGCACCGATCCTGAGAAAGCGGGACGTTAGCTTTGCAATTCGTGACGGGGATAAGGAAGGAGTGTATCATATTTACCCAGGCGACGAAATCCTACTCGAAGAAAACACCGCAGTACGAGTAGAAATGCCATACAAATGGGAAGATATCGATACGTATGGAAAGAATTACTGGTGGAAGAAGATCACTCTTGGCGCGGCCAAGAATGACGAGGAGGTTGTCTATCCGAGACGGACCTATGCGCAAGCGGTACAGTCAAATCACTTTCAAGGAGCTGGCAGACGAATCACACGTCAGTTCACGACAAACTGGTTTGGGGAACCGTCGGGCGACTGGTATAATGAGGAACTAAAGGAGGAAATGCGAATGAAAATGGAAGCATTACACCCGCCCAGTTACATCGATATAACGAAATGGAATCAGCAGGTGCGACACGCAAGTCAAACAGTGTTGCCACCAAAGGGATTCACTGGATCAGGACCGGAGACTCCGGGACTGTGTTATCTGCGATTGTTTAAACGACAATACTGGCGGGCATTTGCATGGCCGTACAATCCGTCATGGGGAGAGATAGCGGCGTATGAAAAGGACATGAGAGATCCGGACGTTAGGGTAAAAGTAACCTTTAATCGGAGGGAGGCGAAATTCCACGTTGAACACAGCACATGGGGAAAAAGTGCGAAAGAAGTGTTGGAGGAGTACGGAGGAGACAAATCGGTCCAACAACATTACTCAGTTGGATTTAACATTACGGACGCCCTCATACAGGCATTAGTGGGACTCATCACTGTGGCAATGGGAATATTTGGACGTGCTGCAAACGCTGCAGTATGGAACGCCCACACNCCATTTGCATCCTGAGAAGTTCAAGCAACTTCAAATTCTTAAATTTGCATGGTGTGAAGATGTATTGGATCTTGCAGCATTGAACGACAAACATGAGGATGAGGACAAGGTTGACCTCTCAGTATTCGATGCATTGCATTATCAAGATATTGCTGAAGCAGAGCTTGACAATGAGCTGTAGCCTGCCAGATACCAACACTTGAGTTTCTTGTCCATTTTTAGTCCATCACTAGCCTTACTAGAGTCACCGTTGCTCATTTAATACCAGTACATTCATTTAGTAGCAGTAGTACCCCATAATACTCCAGTCATTACTAGTAGATTACCTCCCAATATATCATTAATGTTGCCAACATCCTATGTACAAGGCTCAAAGTCAGTCAGAGTCAGTTTAAACCAGCTATTATCAGTTTGAGACCAGTTACAACTATAACCAGTTATAGTCAGTCTAGAGTCGAAACTTGTACCTCAAGACTGGTCACCCTCAGTTTTGGTTCAGTTCTTTCACTTGTAGGATAACTCAAGACTGACTCAGGTCTGACTCTTGCAAAAAATGAAAATAACCGGACTTAACCAGACTTCGAATCACTAGTGAAGAGCCACTTGCCTCACTTGTGATGCCAATGACTGGCACATCAAAGGTTAGTGCATTGTTACACTGATCATTTAAGGCCAATGACTCACTTACCTTAGATCCATCTTTTCTTTGGTCAAAAAACCCTTATTCCAATCAAAGAAATGTTTGATTGGTCAGTGGAGGCCAGATGGGATGAGTTTTGGGGACCTGGTGTCAAGCATCATGCAGAGGAGATGGTTTTTTATGATTTACTGATCCAGGCTTCTTCAGAAGAGGGTCAAGATAAGTCATCTGGCATTGCTGGAACAAGCTGAGAGCCCATTTCAATAGCAGTGGGGTAAAATAGAGAATTGCATGTCTGACCTGTCTGACCCAGTGAAACAACTAAGCAGAGGCTAGCTTGTTTAGCCTCCGAGGTCGTGGGAAAGTGCTGAAATGAGTTTGGCAACACCAAAAGGCATCACCCAGTGCTGCGCAGTGCTTGCTCTGGCTCTAACAGTGGTTTTGGGGTGAAGGGAAGATGTATTCCACTACCTACTACATGCTTTATGTGTCTACTGCCTTGTGGTGTACATGCAGTGCTCAGTAGGTATGTAACCAAGGTTCTGAGGTTGTGCCTGGTGTCTGTTATGATTGCAACGTAATCTTGTAGTGGACAGTTCTTATTTTTATCTTATTACTCATATCTACTGTGCATGGACAGCCTCTCTCTTTTTGTAACTACCTTCATATTCCTTTTCTCAGGTCATTACAGCCTCTCTTCCTTTTCCGTCTCTATTGTTCTCTAAAAGTATATAAACCCTCATGTACCATCCTTTTCTTTAGTTCCAATTTAATTGAATCTTGCCCTCATCATTCTGAACAATCTCAAACACTCCTCCCATCATCATCACACTCACTCTCTTTTTGACCTTCATCACCATCAGACTTAGTGTCAGAACTCCTTGTCCAGTGACTGGGAACAGACTGAGACTCTGTTTGTCATTGTTGACTCAGAACAAATCATGCTGAGGACATTGATCTTAACACAAATTGGAACTCACAACTTGCTCAGTGTATCTACACTAGCACCCACACATCTAATGAACCTCTAGTCTGAGGCCCCCAAACGGATCTGTTCTTTTGAGACAGAAATACTATCTAGATAAGCAAGAGGTATATCCATCAACCACCAGAGAAGGTTGGCACTTTTATCAGGAACCAGGAAACAGAATCCACCAGTACCCAGCAAACTCTTTGAAGGAGAAGAAAAGGAAGGAGATCACTATGACACATTACCAGCAGACCTTTGGATACAGTGGATAAACGAAGACAGGGACATACCAAAACTATTACATTTTGCCCCTACTGAAGAACCAGAACAAACTTGGTGGGGAAAGTTCTGTAATGCATACAATTTCAATAAAGAAGATGAATATGTTGCATTCACTCCAGAATTTGAAACACTCTGGGAAAATTACAAGGAGATGAAACAAATCAAATACAAACTAGAACTGGAACAAGCACTGAAGGATCCTGAACCCCTGAAACCCGAACCAGATATGGCAACTGAAAAAACCACTACCCCGAAAGGAGATATTAAACCACAGCCAATCACAGTATTCACAGGAAAAAGAATCGAGGCACACGCCTTCATTGATTCACTTGAAGACCTCTCTGAACTAAATCCTCACAACTATGAAGGGAAACATGAGAAAATAATTAGATACACCCTTGCCTGTCTTGGACCAGAATTAAATGATTGGAAGGCTATTATTTGAGATGAATTAAATAGTGACACTGGACTAGACTGGAAGAATTACACTGCCTTTACAAGGCAATTCCTCACCGATTGGGGAGAAGTAAACAGCACAGTCAGGGCTCTGAACAATTTAGCCAATCTCCGAGTCGGAGGTGAAATCACTGTCCCTGAATATATCCGAAAGTTTCGAGTTGACATAGGAACATCTGGGCTCACAGGATTAACTGTGCAATTACAAGCCTTCATTAAAGGATTACCTCACAGCATCACTGAAAAAGTTCTTGAGGGGTTGGCAGGATACACTGCTATGACAGACATCTACATCAAAGCAGAAAACCTTCACAATGCATGGGAAACTATGCAACTCATTGGGAAACGAACAGGATCTGGAACATGTCCTAATTTTAACCGAAACACGAACCAATCTGGATCTATAGAACATCAGCACCCTCCCTTGGACAGCTTAGTGAGACAACAGAAAGAAGAATACAGGAAGATGGGAAGTTTCAGATGTGGAACACAAGGACACATCTCCAGGGATTGCCCTAAATGTAAAAATCAGTCCCCATCAACATCCTTGTTTCAAAACAAAAACATTTGATCAGTCACCAAAGAAATGAAGGAACTGGAATCTGATGCAAAGAAGATCAGGGCAATGATCAAAGCAATGCCCAGCAGTGAACACTTGGACATGTTTAATCAGCTCGAAGAAGAGGGTTTTTAATCCAGAGGCATCAGACAGCAGTTGAATACTCCATAAACAATGGACTTGAAAGTTAGCACGTCGACTCTGTAATAGTAAAATCAACAATAACAAATGAATTTCTATTACCATTCAATCACCCAATTTACCTGCTGAAACATCTGCTCTAATTGAATTGTGGAGCTGAAGGAATTTCATTGATGACGAATAACACTAAACTTAACAAAGAAAACTTAAGCACACCATTAAAGTTGAAACCACCAATGGGACAATTATCTTAATGGAATGATCACACATTATGTCTAATTCCACTACTCTATTGAGGAAGAAACCACAGTAACCAATTTCTTATCACTAAACTTGTGATCAAAATTAATACTTTGAATACCTTGGCTGAAGAAACAACCCAACCATCAATTGGAGAAATAAGACAATTTCATTTAATTACAAGAAAGAAGACGATAAAACAATATGGCAGATGGTGCTTGACACTAAACAATGGGAGAAGACAAATACTGGATCAGAGTAAAACATCTACCTCACAAGCACTGAACATCAAGAATATAACAAGAACACCAACTATATCCCAGATATCTACAAGCACTGGGATCAGTGTTTGAAAAAACAGCATCAGAGCGCTTCCTTTAGCAGATTGTGGGACCATGCTATTGAATTAAAACAGGTTTTTTGCTTGAAAGTTGCAAAATATACCCATTATCGCCAAAAGAACAATCATTGCTTGACAAATGGATGAGGAACAACTAGGGAAAAAGTATATCAGACTGTCAAAATGCCCCCAAGCATCACCATTCTTCTTTGTTTCTAAGAAAGAAAGTGGCACACTGAGACCATGCCAAGATTACTGTTATCTAAATGAATGGACAATCAAGAACACATACCCTCTACCTTTGATATCCAACTTAATGACAAAATTAGCTGGTGCCCAATATTTCACAAAACTAGATCTTTGATGGGGGTACAACAACATTCGCATCAAAGAAGGAGATGAATGGAAAGCTGCATTTATCACCAATTGAGGACTATATGAACCAACTGTCATGTTCTTTGGACTCTGTAATTCACCTTCGACATTTCAAACCATGATGAATGAATACTTTTGGGATATGATAAATGAGGGATGGCTAGTCATTTACATGGACAATATTCTAATCTGTGCAAACACAGAAAAAGAATTAGAAGATCATACAAAACACGTACTCATTTGGTTACAGGAAAATGATCTATTCCTGAAATTGGAAAAATGCAAATTCAGTGTACAAGAGGTTGAGTTTCTAGGAATGATCATCACACCTGGACACATACAAATGGACCCAGTCAAACTCGCTGGAATCGCAGAATGGCCTACACTGACTACCATTAAACAAGTATGATCTTTCCTAGGATTTGGAAACTTCTATTGTTGGTTTATTGGCAATTTTGCCACAATCGCAAAACCCCTAACTGACTTAACAAAGAAGACCAAGGAATTTACATGGACCACAGAATGACAAACTGCCTTTGACACCCTCAAATCTCACTTTGCCTCCATGCCTGTGTTACAAATGCCAGACCCATCTAAGCCATTCATCTTGCAAATGGACACATCAAATAAAGCTATAGGAGCAGTATTAAAGCAAGCAGACACAAATGGAGCACTCCATCCCTGTGGATTCATTTCACATGCCCTAACACCAACAGAACAAAATTATCAAATCTATGATTGGGAATTGTTAGCAATTATTAAGGGATTAGTGACATGGAGACATCTCCTTCAAGGTTCACCTCATATGTTGACTATCCATTGCGACCACAAAAATTTGTCATACTATCGAACCGCTCAAAGACTTACCCCTCAACAAGCATGATGGTCATCATTTTTATCAGAATTTGATCTGAGGATTGAGCTTGACCTTCATCACATCAGACTTAGTGTCAGAACTCCTTGGGTCCAGTGACTGGGAACAGACCGAGACCTCTGTTTGTCATTGTTGACTTCAGATGATCATGCTGAGGACATCGATCTTAACACAAAATTGGACTCACGATTGCTCAGTGTATCTACCACTAGCGCACCACACATTCGAATGGAACTCCGAGTGAGGTACCAAATTAAAAAAACATTGAAACATGACCCTCTAGTCTGAGGCCCCCGAAGCAGATCTTGTTCTTTTTAGACAGAAATACTATCTAGATAACGGCAAGAGGTATATCCATCAACGCACGCAGAGAAGGTTGGCGAGCTTTTATCAGGAACCTAGGAAACAGAATCCACGCAGTACCCAGCAAACCTCTTTGAAGGAGAAGAAAAAGGAAGGAGAATGCACTATGACACATACCGCAAGACCTTTGGATACAGTGGATAACCGGAAGACAGGGATGTACCAAATATTACATTTTGCCCCTCTGAGAACCAGAACAAACTTGGGTGGGGAAAGTTCTGTAATGCATACAATTTCATAAGAAGATGAATATGTTGTGCATTCACTCCAGAATTTGAAACACTCTGGGAAAATTACAAGGAGATGAAACAAATCAAATAAAAACTAGAAACTGGAACAAGCACTGAAGGATCCTGACCCCTGAAACCCGAACCAGATATGGCAAACTGAAAAAACCATCTACCCCGAAAGGAGATATTAAACCACAGCCAATCCAGTATTCCAGGAAAAAGAATCGAGGCACACGCCTTCATTGATGTCACTTGAAGACCTCTCTGAACTAAATCCTCACAACTATGAAGGGAAACAATGAGAAATAATTAGATACACCTTTGCCTGTCTTGGACCTAGAATTAAATGATTGGAAGGCTAATTATTTGAGATGAATTAAATAAGTGACACTGGACTAGACTGAAAAATTACACTGACTTACAAGGCAATTCCTCACCAATTGGGGAGATAAGTAAACAGCACAGTGTCAGCGGCTCTGACATCAATTTAGCCATCCCAAGTCCGGAGGTGAAATATCACTGTCCCTGAAATAATCCGAAAGTTTCTGAGTTGACATAGGAACATCTGGGCTCACAGGATTAACTGTGGCAATTACAGAGCCCTTCATATAAAGGAATTACCTCACAGCATCAACTGGAAAAAGTTCTTGAGGGTTCGGCAGGATAGCACTGCTATGAAGACATCTACATCAAAGCAGAAAAACCTTCACAATCATGGAAACTATGCAACTCATGTGGAAACGAACAGGATCTGGAACATGTCCTAATTTTAACCGAACACGAACCAATTGGATCTACTAGAACCATCAGCCCCCTCCCCTTTGGACGCTTAGTGACGAACGCAAGAAGAATACAGGAAGATGCGGGAGTGTTTCAGATGTGGAACACAAGGACACATTCCAGGGATTGCCCTAAATGTAAAAATCAGTCCATCAACATCCCTTGTTTCAAAAACAAAAAACATTTGATCAGTCACCAAAGAAATGAAAGGAACTGGAATCTGATGCACAAGAAGATCAGGGGCATTGATCAAAGCAAATGCCCCAGCAGTGAACAACTTGGACAATGTTTAATCAAGCTCGAAGAAGAGGTTTTTAATCAGAGGGCAATCAGACGCAGTTGAATACCTCCAAAACAATGGACTTGAACAGTTAGCACTCGACTCTTAAATAGTAAAAATCCAACAATAACAATGAATTTCTATTACTTAATCACCCCAATTTATACCCTGCTGAAATCTTGCTCTAATTGATTGTGGAGGCTGAAGGAAATTTCATCTGATGACGAAATAAACACTAAACTTAACCAAAGAAAAACTTAAACACCAATTAAAGTTTGAAAAACACCAATGGGACAATTAACCTTAAGGAATGATCCACATTAGTCTAATCCACTACTCTATGAAGGAAGAACCAACAGTAACCAATTTCTATCACTACAACTTGGTGATCACAAAATTAATACTTTGAATTACCTGGCTGGAGAGAAACAACCAACCATCAAATTGGAGAAATAAGAAATCATTTAATTTAACAAAGAAAAGAAAGACATAAAACAATATGGCAGATGGTTGCTTGAACACTAAACAATGGGAGAAGACAAATAGCTGGATCAGAGTAAAAACATCTACCTCACACACTGGAACATCAAAAGAATTAAACAAGAACACAACCAACTATACTCCGAGATATCTAACAAGCACTGGGGATCAGTGTTTGAAAAAACAGCATCAGGCTTCCCTTCTAGCAGATTGTGGAACCAGCTGTATTGAATTAAAACAAGGTTTTTTGCTGAAGTAGCCAAAATATACCATTATCCAAAAGAACAATCATTGCTTGACAAATGGATTGAGGAATCAACTAGGGAAAAAGTATATCACTGTCAAAATCCCCCAAGCATACCATTCTTCTTGTTTCTAGAAAGAAAGTGGCACACTGAGACCATGCCAGATTACTGTTATCTAAAATGAATGGACATCAAGAACACATACCTCTAACTTTGATATCCCGACTTAATGACACAAATTAGCTGGTGCCCCAATATTTTCACAAAACTAGATCTTTGATGGGGGTACAACAACATTTCATCAAAGAAGGAGATGAATGGAAAAGCTGCATTATCACCAATTGGAGGACTATATGAACCAACTGTTAGAGAGCTACCACTCAGACTAAACCACACACTCAGCTTGCTGGTAAGTGAGGCGAAGAGAACTAGAATGAAGCAATGAATGGAATGTAAGAAACCAACCAGTAGTTGCTGAGCAAGACACAACTATCTCGAGTCTTAGGTAGCTTACCTACTATTAGCCCTCCTATATTACTCCACTAATCCTAACCCAACTCCTGCCTACATCTCCCTCATTCCCTACTGTGCACTGCTGTGCCTCTGCCTCTCTGCTTCCTCATGCTCATCCTCATGTCCGACTCATGGTCCGCTTATGTAATCTCCAAGATAAGATCTTGATAAGATCTTTGATAACCCGATAAGGGTTTCCATCCTGATGTGATAACGATAAGATAAGATAAGATCTGTAGATAAGATCGAATCTGTATCGAGCCTTGATCCTGTCATCCAAGTCCATGATCCAACTCCAATAGAGTCTTACTGTCTGCCTTCGCCTTTGTGTATATGAGTCTTCATCCTAGCTGCCTCTATGCCTTAAGAGATCCAATGGTGTTGTCATAACACCCTTCATGCTAAGTGATCTTTGTCGTCCACTATCGCCTTTGACTATTCCCCTTGATAGATCCGCTAGGCCTATACATCAGCTCTTCCGGCCACTATCCTTGGGTTGCGATTGTCTTCCCACTCTGGCCTATACGTTGGCTTGTCTGTGGTGGCTTTGCCAATGCTCTGTCCCTCCTCTGTACAACTTGATAAGGCAGCTGTACTCCTGCCATTGTTGGTGAGTATATGCCCTATGCCTTGTGTTATAGATAACAAATGAGATATGCTGGATAAGGTGTCGAATGCATTGAAACGTCGAATTCAGGGGTTGGTTTGTAACACCAACTGTCATGTTCTTTGGACCCTGTAATTCATCTTCGACATTTCAAACCATGATGAATGAATACTTTTGGATATGATAATGAGGGATGGCTAGTCCATTTACATGGACAATATTCTAATCTGTGCAAACACAGAAAGAATTAGAGATCATCATACAACAACCGTACTCATTTGGTTTTACAGGAAAATGATCTTATTCCTTGAAATTGGAAAAAATGCAAATTCAGTGTACAAAGAGGTTGAGTTTCTACGAATGATCATCAACACCTGACACATACAAATGGACCCAGTCAAACTCGCTGGAATCACAAGAATGGCCCTACACTGACTACCATTAAACAAGTATGATCTTTCCTAGGATTTGGAAACTTCTATTGTTGGTTTATTGGCAATTTCGCCACAATCGCAAAAACCCTACTGACTTAACAAAGAAGACCAAGGAATTTACATGGACCACAAGAATGACAAACTGCCTTTGACACCTCAAATCTACTTTGCCTCCATGCCTGTGTTACAAATGCACAGACCCATCTAACCATTCATCTTGCAAATGGACACATCAAATAAAGCTATAGGAGCAGTATAAAGCAAAGCAGACACAAATGGAGCACTTCATTTCACATGCCCTACACCAACAGAACAAAATTATCAAAATCTATGATGGGAATTGTTAGCAATTATTAGGGATTAGTGACATGGAGACATCCCCTCAAGGTTTTGCCTCATATGTTGACTATCCATTGCGACAAAAAATTTGTCATACTATTGAAACCGCTCAAAGACTCCACCCCTCAACAAGCATGATTGGAGGCAATTGATGGCATCATTTCAAGAATTTGATCTGAGATGAGCATGTGCCCAGGACAAAAATGTTTGAGGCCGACACACTCTCCCACAGGCCTGATCACATGGGAAATTCAGAACAACAGGAGGACATGGTGGTCCTCCCTGCAGAGCAGTTCATTAGACTCATTAATGAAAACTTAGCCAATGATGTCAAGAAAGCAATGGCAACTGATGATTTTGATTGAAGTAACTCAAACACATCATGCTCTGCCAATCAAATCCAAACTGCAGGATTGGACACATGTCAACAGCATCATTTACTATCAAGGAAAGATCTATATACCTGATCAGACAAACCTTCACACATCGCTAATTAAAGATATCCATGAAACACCTTCTTCTGGACATCCTGGTCAATTCAAAACATTAGAACTTCTGAAACGAGACTACTGGTGGCCAGGAATGGCTAGACAAATTAGACAATGGGTCAAGGGCTGTGCCCTATGTCAACAAATGAAGGTCAATACCCATCCCAATGCCCCAGCATTATATCCAATTCTGTCTAAATCCACTCACCCTTTCCAACAAGTCACACTCGATTTCATCACAGATCTACCTATTTCAGACAGCTTTGACTCTATCCTGGTCATGGTGGACCATGGTCTTACAAAGGGGGTAATTTTCACACCCCACAAGAAAACTATTGATGCCCTCAGGACAGCAGACATCTATATTTCTGAAATTTTCAAATGATTCGGACTCCCTGATATCCTCATCTCCAACTGATGTCCCCAGTTCGCAGCAAAGGTCTTCCAAGAAATTCATAAAGCATTGAGAATCAATCATTGGATGAGCATCGCATATCACCCTCAAACTGATGGAGAAACAGAATGAGTCAACCAGGAACTTGAGATATATCTCCAGATGTTCTGTACAAACAAACCCCATAAATGGAAATCATTCCTTCCCATTGCAGAATTCACACACAATAACCGATATCATGATACTGTGAAGGCATCCCCATTTCAACTAATGTATGGAACAGATCCAATTGCTATTCCAACAGCTGCAATCAGAATGAATACACCTGCTGCTGAGAATCGCCTACAGCTGCTACAAAAAGCAAGACAAGAAGCACTAGCAGCACATGAACTAGCTCAACAAATGGTTGCTGCTCAAAACAGAGACAAGTCAATTAAACTTGAAAAAGGTGACAAAGTCTGGCTTGACAACAGGAACCTGTGCATTCCATATGAATCAAAGAAACTAGCACCAAAACAAGAAGGACCCTTTGTAATTGAACAAGTCATGGGACCAGTAACATACAAACTAAAACTCCCAAAACAATGGTGAATTCACCCTGTGTTTCATACCTCACTTCTCATGCCATACAAGGAGACAGACATACACAGACCGAACTATGTGAAACTGCCTCCTGATGTCATAAATGGACAAGAAGAATTTGAAGAGAAGCAATTCTCACACACCAATGACATGTGCAGGGTATCATTACCTAGTGAAATGGAAGGGGTATGGACCAAATGACAACTCATGGGAACCTGAGCGCAACCTAAGCAATGCTGTGGAAATCCTTCAACAATATAAGAAGAGAAGACAGTTGTAAAAAACACCTTCATGACACAATACTTCAACTGCACATACCTGAAGCAAACCCACCTCATAAATAAACAACATGCCACTCCCCATTCCTACTATGCAGTTAACCAAAAGAACTGTGGAAATCTGTGTCATGTATTTTTCCTGGACCCTCGCTGTCATTATTCCTTTCGGAGACAACATTCTCATCCTAGTAGAACACCATCAGTCTGTCATGTGTTTTGTATCAAACATGGACCCCGAATATCCACATGCCCTAAGAAACACCATCAATTAAAAACCTCACATGTCTGGTTGACCCTAGTTCAAAACCAGAAACATGATGAGATCTGGCAAATATTGAATGCCACTACTACCATTGATAATTGGTTGAGTTATCAAGACTTTGCAAGAGGTGAAAATGATGGCTTTAAGGCCAGATACCTCTATTACCTGTTTCCTCAAAAGGTTGTCTTCAGGAATCCTCTAATTCCCACACATCAGGAAACCCTTAGATCACTGTTCCTGGATGTGGAATTACTTCGTACCCTTGCTAAAGAACTAGACGACGCTGCGACAGATGATAGATCAGGTCAGGATCCATGGGAGGATTTCATATTCATGGAAGATTGAATTCCCAGCATCCGACACCAAGACCTGAGTCAACACTATAAAAGAATACCCAATCTCAGCATAGCCCTAACATCCTCCTTACCATTGAAAATGTTGTCCTTCGTCATCCTCCTCTACATCCTCACCATCGCCTTCCTGCCAGCACCCATTGGCACACCAACCCTTCCCTTGCCGCCTATGAGGAAGACCACCCCCTCAAGGTCTTTGTGACCACCACCACCACCACCACCATCACCGAGGACAAGGATCTCCATGTCCACCCCACCAAACTTGCCACCCATCACCCAGCTCACCCACCCCATCATCATCCGGCCCCAGAACACTGCACTTGAAAATGTCAGCCAAGCCCTTGCCCTCCTCATCCTCCAATACAATTTATTTGCCAAGCCCCTCGACGTCTACACTGCCCTAATGCTTCACAATGACCCCCACCTCCTCTCCTATGATGAATGAGACACCACACTCAAACAAGCATGGCAGCTAAAAAGATCAATCA
>JAENRT010000004.1:364980-376755 GCA_032173475.1 Amanita phalloides | reverse complement strand
CCAACTTGATGACACCAACTTAACAAGTCCCACGCCGATCTTTTCCCAGCAGCGTGACGCTTCACCGATGAAACTGAACTCGTCAGCGCTATGGTTTGTCTTTGGAAATGGCTATTAGTATACCCAACTTGATGACAAGCCCCACATCAATCTTTTCCCAGCGGCGTAGCCCTTCGCCAACAAAACAACTCATTGCAACACTTTGTCTTCGGAAATATGACCAACTTCTTGCGCGAAGTTTCAGACATCCTGCTCGCGCCCATCGACTCACTCGACATTGAAATCAAGCCAGGTACGTCAAACCACGCCAACATCAACTCCTTCCCCCGCCCTGACTACAGTCCCAATGCCAGATGGACTCCTGTACTTGCCCAAAATCAAGTACCGCCGCATCCTCAACAAGGCGTTCGGGCCCGGCGGCTGGGGCCTCACTCCATGCAGAGAGACCAACATCGGACCCAAGATCATCAGTCGGGAATACGCACTCGTCTGTCAAGGCAGGCAAGTTTCTTCTTTTCTGTTTCTTTCTTTTGCGACGCCCACGTTACGGCCCCGTGTTGACTAGAAGTGCAGGTTGGTCACCATTGCGAGAGGCAACAGGAATACTTTGATCCTTCTGGTATCCCTACAGCAACGGAGGGATGTAAAAGCAACGCCCTGATGTGGTGCAGCAAGGATCTTGGCATACCTGAACCCGACCCGTCAGTACTAGCTACAACAACCTCAAGTCCAAACTCTGCTGATCTGGATATACTGCCCGCTACTTATTCAAGTTCGATCTCCCCTGCCTTGTTGGCATCTCTGACAACGCCTAATAGTATAGAGGAGTACAATCCGAAGACCCCCATTTTTTGTTAGATGCAACTTCCGATACAGATGAAAGAAAAAGTTATATTTTCTTCTGTTCCTCCTTACTTTGACTTTGATTAATCTACTAACACAAATATGATGTATAGATACTTAAAGCATCTGTTTGCAGATCACAAGGCCTGCTGTAATGACAATGGTGAATACAAAAGCAAATACAAAAGTGACTAAGGATGCAGACATGAATGTAGATTGGGTAAATGATACCAAATGCTTTCACGAGCCGCACTCAAACTGGTGGGGAGGTCATTATACTATCTTTTACAGATACAATCTAAATCTGATCCATAGAATATTCTATACTAGATCAGTGATGTGACTGAGTCCAAATGCAGAGACGGGCAGATGGGGCTGAAATTCGCATTGTTTTGCATGGTGAAAATATTCTTACTGTCAGCGCTAGATCATGGGCCCGGGCCTTGATGGAAGATTCGGATCGTTCACTTGTCACAGGAGCTTACGGCGGTTGACGCCGGTTGCGAGCATTGGTCGGATCAAGGTGAACTGAATCTGTATCCCTGTATCTTGCCCTGTTAATTGATTCTAAGCCACTTAGTGAGCAAGAATCGTGATGCCAAGGTGAGCAATACATAAATTTACCGCTATTGCTATTATAGTCATGTCGTCAGGTGACTCTGTTTACCTTTGTAACAAGTTTGTTGGTGTCGATGTCTCCACATTTGTTTGTTGGTGTCGATGTCTCCACTGCCATCCGTTCCGATGACGAGCGATCTCAGACATGTGAACAACTGTGTGCTGTTGACTTCCACAGCTGCGTGATGGGTGTTGCTGGCCTTTGGCAGGTGAGCTGGTGCACCTGTCTTACGTGTTTGACTAATCCTGAAATTTCGACATGTAGCTTCTCAAGCCATCAGTGGAGGATAGCTCCCTGATGGAATTGACTTTGTGTGAAGGGTTCATCAAGAATAGTCGAGGAAATCACACTGTGATCTATGGGATAGATGCAAGGTATGTATTCAATGGGATGATTTTAATGCATGCCGGCACTGACACTTTCCGGGCAGTATTTGGATGCATGAAACTCAGGCAGCATTTCACAAGCCGATGCATGCACAATCTGGGCGGAACCCAGAACTGCGTACACTCTTTTTCAAGCTGGCGCAGATGTTAAATTCCTGCGCCGTGCCTGTTTTTGTTTTTGACGGCCCGGGCAGGCCCTTGATGAAATGAGGCCGCCATGTCAAGGAGATGCCACACTGGCTCAAGGCCGACTTTGAGCAGCTCATCAATGCATTTGGCTTCTATTCCCATCAGGTGAGTGATCCACCCTGTTCCGATGATCCAACAATGAATCCCACTTCCATAGGCACCTGGTGAGGCCGAGGCTGAGCTGGTGTACCTCAATCACATTGGGGTAATTGATGCTGTACTCACAAATGATGTTGATGCCTTTGTCTTTGGGGCAGAGACTGTCATTCAGACTTGGTGAGTTATGAGGATCTGGCCCATCTAGTGTTACTTATCCGCCATCTCAGTGCAGAGCGAGCATCTAGTACAAGCCACAAGAAAGGGATGTGATTCACATCCTATTACTCTGAATCCCTGGCAGCCAATCCACAGGTCAGATTGTTGCGTGAGGATTTATTCCTCATTGCCATACTTGCCGGAGGAGACTATGACCAGGTTAGCTGGATCCTTTTGACACTTGCACCCCCACTCAACAAGCTGAACCCTCAGAGTGGCCTGATTGGCTGTGGTGTCACCCTGGCCCAACAGATCTCACAGAGTGGCCTTGGTCATGATCTTTTCATGGAAATGCATAGATCAGCTGATCCAATGGATGTTGATCAGTTCCTCCAGCATTGGTGTGTGCAGCTGCAGCATGAGCTGTCAGTTGATCCCAACAAAACTCTTGGGCGCAGGTACCAGTGGCTCGCAGATTTGATCCAGCAGGACTTTCCACCTTGGGAAGTCATGGACAAATACATCCATCCTTTCACCTCAGAGCAGACTGCTGGCATACACTGGAGGCCAACGGGATGGGTCCCACAATGTCTGAGCTTGGAGAAAGTGACACAATTGTGCAAGGAGCTGTTCTCCTGGGGAACAGTGCCTGGAATTATGAACCACCTTGCAACCCATGTCTGGATTGGTGCATGCATGTGTACACTCTTACAGGCATGTGGTTGGATCTCTCCAATGTCTACACTACTCATTGTCCATGTGACAGCCACGAAACACATTGACCGCAATGGAGGTGCACCTCAACAATGAAAGCATCCTCAACGCAATCCCTCCCCTCTCTGCCTTCCTGAGCATCTGTAGGAGCAGTGCTGGGAATCACCCTGGCACCCGCTGCCTACATGTAAAGACTAGCTTACACACATTAGCCACTACTGTGGCTTCCAGCGTCATTGGACTTCACTTGCCTGCCAGCAACACACCCAAAAGTCCAACCCTCTCAACCCAGATGATGACAATTCCTGATGTCCTCCTAAGTTATGCATTACCTGGAATGGTCCAGACATATGACACTTGGCACCAGCGACATTCTGCCTCAAATGTTTGGCAGCAACAGCTGCAAGAAAATCAGGTGAGTTCCATTGTCAGTGGACTTGAATTGGACTCACCTTCTACATGATCCACCCAGTGCCAGTGGCCTGCCATGTCCAGTGGCCATCAGCATGCCTGTGACTTGGAGTTGGAACATAAAATGCGAGTNGCTACTTGAGTATTGGTGAGTCTACTGCTGCCTGTCCTGGTCAATGATATGTGCATCTGTGGCCATTGTTCCATGTCCAATCCCATCTATTGTTATGCATGGTGTTAGGACTAATCCCACCACAACCACAGGTCTCACACAAAGAGAGATAGAGAGCAGAGACAAGTTTATTGACACAGTAGAAGAGTAAGCTGGGTGAGAGCAAACTATCTAGAGTCTTAGGACTCCTACCTACAGACACACCTCCTTATATACCCCAACCCATGGTCTGTGTGCACAGACTGCACTGCCCCAAAGGCTATGCATGCACAGCAACAGCCTAGACCCCTCCATAGCCAGACTACTCCAGACCCCTATGCCTAGACCTTCATACAGCCACCCATGGCTTACCTAACTGGTCCTTCCATAACGGATCCCCTAAGCCCCTATGCATATTGGTATGTCATCTTGTGTCCATAGGCCTCCAGATAAAATATAGAAAAATAAGAGAAAATAGATATAGTTGTAACATGACCCCCTCTTAAGGCTTCATGTCCCAGGAAGCCATGTTGGTCGTAAAAAATCAATCTGAGTTCCTAACAAACTCATGCTGCACATCTTCTTCAGCATATATATCTTGGTGGTCACCTTTCCACCTTTGCCAGTTGCACTTGAGCTTTTCTAAGTATTCACACTCAAACTTGCCATCCTCCCATCCATACAGTCACTTTGTGATTGGAATCGCCATGTGGTTCTGCCACTTGTGGAAACTGATGCTTATGTCATGCACATTGACCATTCACCAGGGTGCATTTGGATTTGCCTTGTGGAATTTTTGGACTTCCTTCTTGGCATTATCCAGTAAAAAACAGAAGTCCACCTCAGCACCATCTTTATACATAACAATCCAAAAATAGAGAAAAGGGATGGAGACCCTTATTATGATATATGCAATAATGTAATGGGCAATCAGGGGTGCATGAAGCCTTTACAGGGGATTGACCCTGTTATCCACATAAGTGGCCCAAAATCCGTGGCTTTTTACTATGTGGTGTGCCAAAACCATGACATTTAAGGACTGTCAGTCCATATGGAAATTTTAGATTACATTGTTTTCCAACAATGGATGACTCCAATGCATCACACCATATGTTTAATCAGTGTTCCCACACTGTCAGATATAATCAATCAGGAAGTGACTATGTTTTTGCATAAAGCACACATGAAGTGACCTTCATGTTATCTGAAATGGTATCCCTGCTACCATTAAGCGGATTGTTATCCCACAATCATGGGTGAGTGGATCTGTATGGATTAGGAAAGAGAGAGATGTCAGTAGCACACACATTTGCTATAGATCCTATCAGATCAGATAGAGGGCCATCAGCCATATCTCTTGATCTGATATCTTTGAGGGACCTTAATCAGAGTGAATCACACACAAAACTAACTAGTACATGTATAGTAACTACCCTGAGACCCCTATTGGCTAGTAGATCTATTGACTCTCCTAGTAATGTCTTTTTAAGGCAGTCACCAGGGCCCATAACCTGTTGAAACATTAAACAGCAATGCAGCACAAGACTAAGTAAGTGTTCCAACTACTTACATTGCTTAGTGTTGTTGCCTTACTAAACAGTTTGTTAGTTTGAAAAAACTGAGGGACTTGACAACCAGAATGCCCTCCTTATATACATTTCAGAAACCCTAACCTTACATTGTGTAATTACCTATTCTAGATGTATTACTAATGGTTTGGTACCTTAAATGAGTCATTCTGAGTCCTATTCTAATAATAATCCTTCTAGATTATTCTATATGACTCATGTACAGTAATGTGCAGTCAATATGATGTAATGTGCAGTAATGTGCAGCCTTTGCACAGCTATGCACAGTTATGTCAAGTCATAATATATTAATAGATGTTCTAGATCCTTCTATATTCTAGAACATTCTACATTATTAATATATATTTAAGTTAAATATGAAACACATATTAAATAGGTATTAATTGATTATCTTATCTATTTATCTTATCTATTATGTAATATATATTAGATTAAATAGATTAGATTAGATAACGATTAAAACGATTTCTATCTAGAGTTTTTACACCCATCATATTGGCTGGGAAGCAGGTTGCCTGAGTTGCAGGACACTGGTGCTGCTTGGTACTGCATTGCGAGACATGGCCTTATGCGCGCATTCATGTCCACCAGCTTTACACTGTGGACAAGGTGAGTCCCCTCTGGCAAGGTCAACTCACTCAATGGGTGGCATTCACACTGGTGGCAGGGGCAATGAGCTCTGCAATCTCCAGGCATGGGACATTGTGTGGGACTATCAGCAGCCACCATACACTGCCTCGTACTTCACCATGACATTGGAGAACCAGAAGGGATGGCAGCAGCAGCTTGGGTACATTGGCCCATCAGACAGTTGAGTTGCATTTGAGTCTACCACTGGCATTGGTCTACTCTACTACTGGGTATGATCTGGTTGACATTTTTCAATCAGGCAACATGTACCAGATCTACAAGCAGCAGGAGGAAGGCCTGGACATGTTCACTCACCTATCATGGTGGGTTGGGCACCTTGAGGTTATGGTTGGTTGGGAACTGAGTGGAGGGGACTACCTTTTCCACATGTATCAGCCAATGGCATGGTGCACATTGACTGACCAATGGACCACAATAAAGTACAGGATCTGATCTATGAGTTCACAAGTGAGGCAGGCCTGTGGAAACACTTTGTGATGCACTGTTTCCACCAGGGTGGTGCTCAGTATTGGCTGATGTTTGCGCCAGTTGGTCAGTGCTGGTCCCTGAGTATGGTCAGGTGGTGGGGTGGCTGGGTGGTTGGTGAACATGTGAGTGTCAATTTCCAGTGAGCCAAGTTGCCAGGCTCGTGCCATCATGATGAACAGTTGCTGATGACTGGACTGTGACAATGACAGGTGGATACACTGATCAAGTACCTGACAAATTCATTGCAGAGCTATGAGATGGATCACAGTGATGTGCTTAACCCAGTACAGAGGGAGCCTGCTCACAAGAGCTTTATGGGTGAGCACACCCTTCTCTGGCCAGCCACTTACAACGACCTGCAACAGTTCACAACCCTTGTCATGGAGACTATCCAAGCTAATACATGCATGGGTTGCTGCCACCATCAGGTCTCCAGACCTCCACTGACCCTTCCACTTCCACAACCTGTCCTCCCAGCTGAGTCATACTACACCTGCATCTCAAACTGTGAATCCTTTCATCCCCTTGTGTTGAGCCCAGGTTATCAGGCCATCAGCCAGCTGGTGCCCAGTGCCCAGTGGTGCCCAAGTCAGCCCAAGATGCAGGTCACGCAACTCTGGAGTGATATTGCCAGACCTGCACCACTGGCCACAGCTTCCCAAGCCACCAAACACTGCTGCATGCAACCCCCTGCTCCCTTGGTGAGTGCATGCATCCCCAACATCCCACGTGGCAAGGGAAACTGGCGGAAGGCAATCAAGGACTGGAAAGGGTCCCTTCATGACTGGCCAAAGGAGAATTTCACTGGCTGGATGTGCCCTGTGTCTGCATCAAAGTGGTCAATGAGGCAGATGATTGCAGAGGAGTACAAGAGGTGAGTGTGTACTCACCTCCTGGACTGGACCAATCAGTGAATAGCTGGCAGGTATGGTGATGATGACAAGGCCTTCCTGGCCATGTATGGTGAAGCTGCAGAGCGCGGCATCACAGTGCTCCTCAAGGCGATCTGGAAATGCAATGGACAGCAGAGGAACAGCAAGAACAGCATACCCAGTGAGCGCGCCAGCTGCCAACTCTGAGTCCCTGCACCTTGGCATTGCTGTTTTAGCTAAAACAGCAACATCACGTTTTTTTTCCACTGTCTCATTCCCCTGTGTTGCCTCTGTCTCTTGACAAGAAGGAAAAATCAAAAAATCAAAAATCTGTTTCAAAAATCTGGTCAGCAGGGAAGGTGTACCACTCAGAAAAAGTTGGAATGGCTCCCTTCCTCTTGATGAGTGTCCATTGCCACTCTCCCCCTCAAAACTGGTTCCATCGCATAGCGCATCACTCTCACTCTCGCTACATCTCAATTTCTACCTTATCTGGGCCCGTCTTATAATGCAAAAACCTCGTTCTTTGATCGATATCAATATTGACTCATTTCAATTGTCTATGTTAGTTGGGGAGTGCCCAGTACATGAAAATCCCACCCTAGTATGATAGCTACACTGACCAGCAATCTAATTGTTGCCTTTAATGAGTAGGAGAGGGAGCGAGCGAGCGAGGGAGAGGGCGGCGGGAGGAGGACTTCTGTCCTGCAGTCCGGTTTAGGTTACTTCTAAATATAGCGCGGCCTTCCCAATGCGGAAAGGTCGCAACCGGCCGGCTTGCCCTTTTCGGGCTAGCCCGCGTCATTCCTCGCTCACGTCAGCGGCCCTTTTCATGTTTTCTTTCTTTGCGAGCCCGTTCGGCCCGTGTTGACTAGAAGTGCAGGTGGTCACCATTGCGAGAGGCGAACAGGAATCACTTTGATCCTTCTGGTATCCCTCAGCAACGGAGGGATGTAAAAAGCAAGCGCCTGCAGTGGTGCAGCAAGGAGCTCTGGCATACCTGAACCCGACCCGTCAGTACTAGCTACAAATCAACCTCAAAGTCAAACTCTGCTGATCTGGATACACTGCCGCTACTTATTCAAGTTTCGATCTCCCCTGCCTTGTTGGCATCTCTGACAACGCCTAATATGTATATGAGGAGTACAATCCGCGGAAGACCCCATCTTTTTGTTAGATGGCAAGCTTCCGATCAGATGAAAGAAAAAGTTATATTTTCTTCTGTTTCCTCTTACTTTTGACTTTGTTATCTACTAACACAATATGATGTATTAGATACTTTAAAGCATGCTGTTTGCAGATCACAAGGCCTGCTGTAATGACAATGGTGAATACAAAAGCAAATACAAAAGTGACTAAGGATGCAGACATGAATGTAGATATGGGGTAAATGATACCAAATGCTGTTCACGAGCCGCACTCAAACTGGTGGGAAGGTCATTATACTCATCTTTTACAGATACAATCTAAATCTGATCCATAGAATATTCTATACTAGATCAGTGATGTGACTGGAGTCCAAATGCAGAACGGGCAGATGGGGCTGAAATTCGCATTGTTTTTGCACGTGGAATATTCTTACACTGTCAGCGCTAGTCGTGGCCCCGGGCTTGATGGAAGATTCGGATCGTTCACTTGTCACAGGACTTACGGCGGTTGACGCCGGTTGCGAGCATTGGTCGGCATCTAAGGTGAACTGAATCTGTACTCCCTGTAAATCTTGCCCTGTTAATGATTCTAAGCCATAGTGAGCAAGAATCGGATGCAAGGTGAGCAATACAATAAATTTACCGCTATTGCTATTATAGTCATGTGTCAGGTGAAGCTTGTTTACGCTTTCTGTAAGAAGTTTGTTGGTGTCGATGTCTCCACATTTGTTTGTTGGTGTCGATGTCTCCACTGCCATCCGTTCCGATGACGAGCGATGCTCAGACATGTGAACAACGTGTGGCTGTTTTGAATCTTCACAGCTGCGTGATGGGTGTTGCTGGCCTTTGGCAGGTGAAGCTGGTGCACCTGTCCTTACGTGTTTGACTAATCCTGAAAATTTCGACATGTAGGCTTCTCAGCCATCAGTGGAGGATAGCTTCCCTGACATGGAATTGACTTTTGCGTGAAAGGGGTCATCAGAATAGTCCGAGGAAATCACAACTGTGATCTATGGGATAGATGCAAGGTATGTATTTCAATGGAATTGAATTTTAAATGCATGCCGGCACTGACACTGATTCCGGCAGTATTTGGCTGCATTGAAACTCAGGCAGCATTTCACAAGCCGATGGCATGCACAATCTGGGCGGGAACCCAGACTGGCGTACACTCTTTTTCAGCTGGCGCAGATGTTAAATTCCTGCGTGCGTGCCCTGTTTTTGTGTTTTGACGGCCGCGGGCAGGCCCTTGATGAATGAGTGCGGCCGCATGTGTCAAGAGATGCCACAACTGGCTCAAGGCCGACTTTGGAGTTCAGCTCATACAATGCAATTTGCTTCTATTCCATCAGGTGGAGTGATTCCACCTGTTCCGTATGATCCAACAATGAATCCGCACTTCCATAGGCAGCCTGGCGGGCCGAGGCTGAGCTGGTGTACCTAATCACATTGGGTAATTGATGCTGTACTCACAAATGATATTTGATGCGCTTTGGTCTTTTGGGGCAGCAGACTGTCCATTCAGCACTTGGTTGAGTTATGAGGATCTGGCCCATCTAGTGTACTTATCCGCATCTCAGTGGCAGAGGCGAGCATCTAGTACAAGCACAAGAAAGGGATGTGATTTCAACATCCTATTATTCTGAATGCCCTGGCAGCCAATCCAACAGGTCAGATTGGTTTGCGTGAGGAATTTATTCCTCTTGCCATACTTGCCGGAGGAGACTATGAACGGGCAGGTTAGCTGGATCTTTTGACACTGCACCCCCACTCCAACCAAGCTGAAACCGCTCAGAGTGGCCTGATTGGCTGTGGTGTCACCCTGCGCCCCAAACAGATCTCACAGAGTGGCCCCTTGGTCATGATATTTTCAATTAGAATCATAGATGCAGCCTGATCCAATGGATGTTGATCAGTTTTTCCTCAGCATTGGCACGTGCCTAGCTGCAGCATGAAGCTGTCAGTTGATCCCAACAAAACTCTTTGGCGCAGGTACGAGCGGCTGCGCAGATTTGATCCAGCAGGACTTTCCCACCTTGGGAAGTCATGGCAAATACATCAATTCCTTTCACCTCAAGAGCAGACTGCTGGCATCACCTGGAGGCCACGGGATGGGTCACATGTGCTGAGCTTGGAGAAAGTGACACAATTGTGCAAGGAGCCTGTTCTCCTGGGGAACAGTGCCTGGGAATTTATGAACCACACCTTGAAAACCCATGTCTGGATTGGTGCATGCATGTTGTAACACTCTTTACAGGCCATGTTTTGGTTGGATCTCTCCAATGTCTACACTACTCATCTGTTCCATGTGACAGCCACGAAACACATTGACCAGCAATGGAGGTGCACCTCAAACAATGAATAGCATCCTCACGCAATCCCTCCCTCTCTGGCCTTCCTGAGCATCTGTAGAAGCCAGTGCTGGGAATCACCCTGGCACCGCTGCCTAGATGTAAAGAAAGACTAGCTTACACACATTAGCCACTACTGTGGCTTTCCATGTCTTGGACTTCGCTTGCCTGCCAGCAACACACCCAAAAGTCCAACCTGCTCACCCAGATGAGACAATTTCCTGATGTCCTCCTAAAGTTATGCATTACCTGGATGGTCCAGACATATTGATACTTTGGCACCAGCGAATTCTGCCTCAAATGTTTGGCAGCAACAGCTGGCAAGAAAAATCAGGTGGAGTTCGCATTGTGCAGTGGACTTGAATTGGACTCAGCCTTCTACATGATCCACCAGTGCCAGTGGCCTGCAATGTCGCAGTGGCCATCAGCCATGCCTGTGACTTGGGAGTTGGAACCATAAAATGCGCAGTGGCATGGCTTACTATTGATCTCACTGTTGAAAATGAATAAGTACTGGCTTCTCAATGTATTTTTAACAATGGGCCGAATTGTAAATTATTGGTCTGGACTAGAATACATGTTGATCAAAATGTGTTCAAATTAGCAGTGACACAAGACTTGTTCAGAACTCAGAGTCTGACCCAACACTACCCACCAGTGGCTACAGAAAGTCATGTTGCATCTTGCTGCAGCTGGCTGCTGCACAGCAACAAGCTGAGACCACATCATCAGGTGCTGCTGCAAGACGAAGCCTCTCTGCTCTCCAGCAGGATCAGCTACAGAGACTCTGTCGGGAATACATAGCAAGTCAAGTTAGACACGGGAACTATGGCATACTACATCTGAAAGGGAAAGGAGTTTCTTGGGCTGGAAGTGTGGGCAAGCAGCATGGCAAAGAAAGGTGGGTGTTTGCAGATGATGGGCATTTAGAGACAGGCATCTGGGAGAGGGGTATTTGATGAACCCCAAACTGGTTCTTGCGGCTCATGCACTGGTTATGTTCGTGGCAGCAAAAAGTGCATGAGGAGGGCAGCGGGGCATCAGCACAGTGAAGCCAATCCGATTGCTGGCATTTGCTGATTACTGGGGATAATAGTGAACAGGACAAAAGATGGCAACCAAAATCAC
>JAENRT010000004.1:180186-364955 GCA_032173475.1 Amanita phalloides | reverse complement strand
GCTACACGTCAGCGACTCCACACGCGCATTCAACTGGTGTGAATTCTCAGTACTAAGCCGAACGTAAAACCGGGCACGGCACGGCCAGCGCGCGCATGCTGACTTAAGCTTTCCCACCGCGCGGAGCTCGTAAATCCGCGACACTAAGTAATGTTCTGCGTCTCTATTATCAAGGTACGCTCCTGCGTCGGAGTCGGGCGAGTTCTGAATCTGCAGCAGGACACAATTCCAGTCCACCGTCAATTTTGGAGTGCCCGCTGAGCAGGCCATTATTGCGGAAATCAACAAAAAATATGCAAATAAGGTGTTGCATGACGTCGGGCTCTGCCTTTGTGTGTTTGATTTGGTCGAGGTTGGAATAGGAAAGGTGAGATACGGCGATGGGTTTTTGTGGTACAAAGGTGCGTCTTGGTTCTTTAAGCCTGAAGGAGAACTCATCAGGCACTGCGTAGTGGTTCAGACTGGCGTGTTCCGGCCGTTCACGTCAGAAGTGATCGTAGCAAAGGTCAAATCGTCGGATGAGGATGGCATCAGATGTACGTTTCCCCTTTCCGGTTTCAAGGAACAACGCTTGACATAAAAGGAACCATTGTCAGTAACTAGGGGGCTTCTTCGACGACATATACATACCTACTGCATACCTTACTCAACCAAGCGCGTTGTCTCCTTGTTTCCGCCTTTCGCCTTCCCTTCTCCACTCTTTCCGTACCAGCGACCCAAACGAACGTGCCCACTTCTGGTTGCCCGACTCACCCTTACAAATACCCACAAATGCTCGACACGCCTCTCTCCCGATCGCATGTACATCGATCAGGGGGAAGTTGTACGAGTGCGCATCGAAGCAGCCGGAGTTTACCGACTTTGAGCCAGGTCACCCAAAAGCTCAAGACGGTGTTGCGGTAAACTTGAGCCGAAAAGAGCGCCGTATGTTATAATTGTATGTACCTGGCAGACTCTTTTTACCAGAAAATCGTTGATTGCGATGATCTATCAGTGTTCTATTGCAGAACAAGGACTCGGACCCATTACATGGTGGAAAGGTGCACAGATGGAAGGTGCGGAACAGATGGAAGAAGGATGATACATGTACGTTTGTAGATCCGAGGCATCTTTCTCTGAGTTGCCTCTTAGTTCACTCACACGTCATGCGTCATGCATGGGCATCGATGTGAACACGGCCTAATTAGCCCTCGCGAAAGTGGAACGGTGAAGCTTCCTCGATGCGCGAAATGGATTGGGAGAGTACCAACTCGAGAAAAAGGTTCTTTTCCGCCATTGAATATGCTTAGACTTGTGAGTTTGGGATTGTGTGAGATGTTCGTTGACCGCTTTATGCCCTCTAGCGAGAACGAGATGGAGTCGAAGCGAGAGTATGAGATGAGAGTACATGGAGAGCGGGTGGGTTCACCGTCAGCCACCTTGTCTTATCCTGCTTAACAAAGTAAATCCTCGAAGATCAACATCCAAGATCCAATGAATGGAACTCTTGCTCCCAGCTCAGTTTCGTAAAGCTTTTTGCTATTCTAAATTAAACATATCGACTTCCCGCATTCCAAATTAAAAAATTCGCAACTGTACTCTCTCCTGAAAAAGGCATGGCCCGAAGGGAAACCGAATGACTTTGCACAGCGACAACGGGCCGCACCTCATTGTCATCTTCGATATCATCCCGCCCTGTCTTTCGTGACACAATTCATACCATCGTACTCACACATTTCGTCTTCGTCGCTATCGGCACCATCATCATCGCAGCGCCAACGGTGTTTAGATCCTCACCCGTGCATCGTGGACACGTAACTTTGCAAACCTGAGCACCTTCTGATTTAACGGTTTACTTCCAAACGCCTCAACCTTGGCAATAGCTTCCCACACCCAAACCGCATATTACTCGTGTCATTCGTCGACTAGTCCATAGTTTGAGTTTCGAGGGCAACTTGTCGCCAGCACGACATACTTGCGCCAGGGCTACGAATGGCTTGAGTATCTCGTCCATCTCATACAGTGTATGCGATTAGCATGCCTAATGGAAATAAGTTGGAGGACATGTGGGGGAAGTCTTTGCAATCGGTCCGGGTGAGGAGTAAGTCATGGATACAATATAGCATAACTCACCATTTGCAGAAATCAGGGATGTGCACAGCCACTATTCAGGGAAGTATCTTTATGAGGATACAACAGGGGGCATGATTGGCTGCCCAGCCCACACATTAGCAGTTGAGAAAGTCATGAAAGCAAGTAAGACAAAGTGCTGTGTGAAGGGTTCAAGTGCCACTTGTCAGCATGCTGAAGTGATGACAATTGAAGAGCTTACCTATGCTATTGCATGGAGCAAGGGCCAGTGCCTGTCATATTGGCTGGGAAGCAGGTTGCCTGAGTTGCAGGACACTGGTGCTGCTCAGTACTGCATTGCGAGATGCACACATTCATGTCCACCAGCTTTACACTGTGGACAAGGTGAGTCCCCTCTGGCACAGTGTCAACTCACTCAATGGGTGGCATTCACACCAGTGGCAGGGGCAATGAGCTCTGCAATCTCCAGGCATGGGACATCATGTGGGACTATCAGCAGCCACCATACACTGCCTCATACTTCACCATGATATTGGAGAACCAGAAGGGATGGCAGCAGCAGCTTGGGTACATTGGCCCATCAGACAGTTGAGTCGCATTTGAGTCTACCACTGGCATTGGTCTACTCTACTACTGGGTACCATCTGGTTGACATTTTTCAATCAGGCAACATGTACCAGATCTACAAGCAGCAGGAGGAAGGCCTGGACATGTTCACTCACCTATCACGGTGGGTTGGGCACCTTGAGGTTATGGTTGGTCAGGAACTGAGCAGAGGGGACTACCTCTTTCCACATGTATCAGCCAATGGCATGGTGCACATCAACCAACTGATGGACCACAATAAAGTACAGGATCTGATCAATGAGTTCACAAGCAAGGCAGGCCTGTGGAAACACTTTGCGATGCACTGCTTCTGCTGGGGTGGTGCTCAGTATTGGCTGATGTTTGCGCCAGTTGGTCAGCACTGGTCCCTGAGTATGGTCAGGTGGTGGGGTGGCTGGGCAGTTGGTGAACATGTGAGTGTCAATTTCCAGTGAGCTGAGTTGCCAGGCTCATGCCATTGTGATGAACAGTTGCTGATGACCAGACCGTGACAATGACAGGTGGATACACTGATCAAGTACCTGACAAATTCATTGCAGAGCTATGAGATGGGTCACAGTGATGCACTTAACCCAGTACAGAGGGAGCCTGCTCACAGAGCTTTATGGGCAAGCACACCCTTCTCCAGCCAGCCACTTACAATGACCTGCAACAGTTCACAACCCTTGTCATGGAGACTATCCAAGCTAATACGTGCATGGGTTGCTGCCACCATCAGGTCTCCAGACCTCCACTGACCCTTCCACTTCCGCAACCTGTCCTCCCAGCTGAGTCATACTACACTGCATCTCAAACTGTGAATCCTTTCATCCCCTTGTTGAGCCCAGGTTATCAGGCCATCAGCCAGCTGGTGCCCAGTGCCCAGTGGTGCCCAAGTCAGCCCGAGATGCAGGTCACGCAACTCTGGAGTGATATTGCCAGACCTGCACCACTGGCCACAGCTTCCCAAGCCACCAAACACTGCTGCATGCAACCCCCTGCTCCCTTGGTGAGTGCATGCATCCCCAACATCCCACGTGGCAAGGGAAACTGGCGGAAGGCAATCAAGGACTGGAAAGGGTCCCTTCATGACTGGCCAAAGGAGAATTTCACTGGCTGATGTGCCCTGTGTCTGCATCAAAAGTGGTCAATGAGGCAGATGATTGCAGAGGAGTACAAGAGGTGAGTGTGTACTCACCTCTGGACTGGACCAATCAGTGAATAGCTGGCAGGTATGGTGATGATGACAAGGCCTTCCTGGCCATGTATGGTGAAGCTGCAGAGCGCGGCATCACAGTGCTCCTCAAGGCGATCCGGAAATGCAATGGACAGCAGAGGAACAGCAAGAACAGCATACCCAGTGAGCGCGCCAGCTGCCAACTCTGAGTCCCTGCACCTTGGCATTGCTGTTTTAGCTAAAACAGCAACATCGCGTTTTTTTTTCCACTGTCTCATTCCCCTGTGTTGCCTCTGTCTCTTGACAAGAAGGAAAAATCAAAAAATCAAAAATCTGTTTCAAAAATCTGGTCAGCAGGGAAGGCGTACCACTCAGAAAAAGTTGGAATGGCTCCCTTCCTCTTGACGAGTGTCCATTGCCACTCTCCCCCTCAAAACTGGTTCCATCACATAGCGCATCACTCTCACTCTCGCTACATCTCAATTTCTACCTTATCTGGGCCCATCTTATAATGCAAAAACCTCGTTCTTTGATCGATATCAATATTGACTCATTTTCAATTGTCTATGTTAGTTGGGAGTGCCCAGTACATGAAAATCCCACCCTAGTATGATAGCTACACTGACCAGCAATCTAATTGTTGCTTTAATGAGTAGGAGAGGGAGCGAGCGAGCGAGGGAGAGGGCGGCGAGGAGGACTTCTGTCCTGCAGTCCGGTTTAGGTTACTTCTAAATATAGCGCGGCCTTCCCAATGCGGAAAGGTCGCAACCGGCCGGCTTGCCCTTTTCGGGCTAGCCCGCGTCATTCCTCGCTCACGTCAGCGGCCGGCTCACGTCAGCGACTCCACACGCGCATTCAACTGGGTGTGAATTCTCAGTACTAAGCCGAACGTAAAACCGGGGCACGGCACGGCCAGCGCGGCATGCTGACTTAAGCTTTCCCACCCGCGCGGAGCTCGTAAATCCGCGACACTAAGTAATGTTCTGCGTCTCTATTATCAAGGTACGCTCCTGCGTCGGAGTCCGGGCGAGTTCTGAATCTGCAGCAGGACACAATTCCAGTCCACCCCGTCAATTTTGGAGTGCCCGCTGAGCAGGCCATTATTGCGGAAATCAACAAAAAATATGCAAATAAGGTGTTGCATGACGTCGGGCTCTGCCTTTGTGTGTTTGATTTGGTCGAGGTTGGAATAGGAAAGGTGAGATACGGCGATGGGTTTTTGTGGTACAAAGGTGCGTCTTGGTTCTTTAAGCCTGAAGGAGAACTCATCAGGCACTGCGTAGTGGTGTTCAGACTGGTCGTGTTCCGGCCGTTCACGTCAGAAGTGATCGTAGCAAAGGTCAAATCGTCGGATGAGGATGGCATCAGATGTACGTTTCCCCTTTCCGGTTCAAGGAACAACGCTTGACATAAAAGGAACCATTGTCAGTAACTATGGGCTTCTTCGACGACATATACATACCTACTGCATACCTACCTCAACCAAGCGCGTTGTCTGTCCTTGTTTCGCCTTTCCGCCTTCCCTTCTCACTCTTTCCGTACCAGCGACCCAAACGAACGTGCCCACTTCTGGTTGCCCGACTCACCCCTTACAAATACCCACGAAATGCTCGACACGCCTCTCTCCGATCGCATGTACATCGATCAGGGGGAAGTTGTCCGAGTGCGCATCGAAGCAGCCGAGTTTTACGACTTTGAGCCAGGTCCACCAAAAGCTCAAGACGGTGTTGCGGTTAAACTTGAGCCGAAAAGAGCGCCGTATGTTATAATTGTATGTACCTGGCAGACTCTTTTTTACCAGAAAATCGTTGATTGCGATGATCTATCAGTGTTCTATTGCAGAACAAGGACTCGGACCCATTACATGGTGGAAAGGTGCACAGATGGAAGGTGCGGAACAGATGGAAGAAGGATGATACATGTACGTTGTAGATCCGAGGCATCTTTCTCGAGTTGCCTCTTAGTTCACTCACACGTCATGCGTCATGCATGGGGCATCGATGTGAACACGGCCTAATTAGCCCTCGCGAAAGTGGAAACGGTGAAGCTTCCCTCGATGCGCGAAATGGATTGGGAGAGTACCAACTCGAGAAAAAGGTTCTTTTCCGCCCATTGAATATGCTTAGACTTGTGAGTTTGGGGATTGTGTGAGATGTTCGTTGACCGCTTTATGCCCTCTAGCGAGAACGAGATGGAGTCGAAGCGAGAGTATGAGATGAGAGTACATGGAGAGCGGGTGGGTTCACCGTCAGCCACCTTGTCTTATCCTGCCTTAACAAAGTAAATCCTCGGAAGATCAACATCCAAGATCCAATGAATGGAACTCTTGCTCCCAGCTCAGTTTCGTAAAGCTTGTTGCTATTCTAAATTAAACATATCGACTCCCGCATTCCAAATTAAAAAAATTTCGCAACTGTACTCTCTCCTGAAAAGGCATGGCCCGAAGGGAAACCCGAATGACTTTGCACAGCGAAACGGGCCGCACCTCATTGTCATCTTCGATATCATCCCCGCTGTCTTTCGTGACACAATTCATACCATCGTACTCCACCATTTCGTCTTCGTCGCTATCGGCACCATCATCATCGGCAGCGCCAACGGTGTTTAGATCCTCACCCGTGCATCGTTGGACACGTAACTTTGCAAACCTGAGCACCTTCTGATTTAACGGTTACTTCCAAACGCCTCAACCTTGGCAATAGCTTCCCACACCCAAACCGCATATTACTCTGTCATTCGTCGGACCTAGTCCATAGTTGAGTTTCGAGGGCAACTTGTCGCCAGCACGAACATACTTGCGCCAGGCTACGAATGGCTTGAGTATCTCGTCCATCTCATACCAGTGTATGCGATTAGCATGCCTAATGGAAAATAAGTTGGAGGACATGTGGGGGAAGTCTTGCAATCGGTCCGGGTGAGGAGTAAGTCATGGATACAATATAGCATAACGTGACTTACCATGCTCTTTGAATGAAGAAGAGTGGTTGGTGTGCGATCGACATATAAGGAAATACCCGGGCCTCAGTTCTATCGCCGGGCCGCGCTTCATCCTAGCAGAGAACCGCGATAACCACCGCTTTCCTATCAGAAGGCAGACAGCTCAGATCCGATTTTTCGCCTGCCACAAGACGCTCATTGCTTACTGACTTCAAGTCCACTACCTGCCTGTCCCGACTGCCCTCTCTGAGACAAAACAATCACGTTCTCAGCCTCCGAAGCCCGATCGTGCAGGCGCCAAACTTATTGGCCAAATCGGACTGCACTTTCTTCGAACGTCTAGTGGCCGCTGGCGTTGGTCTCATTCATTCAAATTTACGACGAAAGTTACAGTTAAGCTGGAAGACTAGGATCAGGCTGACCGATCTCAACATGGCTCACCTGCACAAGTTGATACGTTTATGGACATACGTATATCGTTTTCCTACCTCTGATTCAGTCATCTTATAAGAAAGTGTTTGTTCTTGCCGAAAGGCCGCGGAATTCAGCTCTCTGGTGGTCTTTTATCCAGCGAGTTGATACGACACCTTGTAATGCGGCAAGACGGTGGGGAACGGGTTTGGAATTCAGCAGATGTCCCATCCAACGCTGAATACTGTATCGCTATGCTGCATTCTATGACAATTGAATTGCTGCCCCGCGACATGATGCGTCCGCTTTCAAGACTTGGCTAAGCAGTCTCCTACCACAGCGGGCCGAACTCGCAAATGATTCAAACATATTCTCTAGGATTTACATTGTCATATTATCACCATCAAGCAGTTCCCTTCACGCCATCCTTAACTGCCGTCCATGAATCACGACTACGAAGTCCATCAAACCATCTAGATAAGATATATGAGCAGGTGTTACGATGAAAGTATCTGATCAATACCTCTTAACATTAGGCCTCTCGTCAATCAGGTGGCCATAACCCGCGTCATATAGCAAAGCGCCGTAAGGGAGGTGGTAGAGGTCAGCGATAGTGAGTTCGTTGCCAGCAAGATATTTCTGTGTGCTCAAGATCCTCTCATAACCATTGAGCTTGGTATCGAGGGCTGAGGCATGTTTGCTAACGGCGGCTTCATCAACTTCCAAGCCTCTGAGTCTACGAGTCGCTATCAACTGCCTGCGGTATAGTCACATTATGGGAAATTACTTCTTGAAAATCTTCTCCAATACGAGGTTGGATGCGTGGGGGTTGAAGTTGGACATTTCTACTGAGACTGCTTGCGTGTGGTGGGCCTTGGCCTTGAGATCGGTGGGAATAAGGCGAGTGCCCTGATCCGCATATTTGTCTGCGATGTAACTCGCAATAGCACGGCTTTCGTAGACCAAGAAACCGTCGTCATCCTACCGATAATGTCAGAAAATGGCACAAGACCATATGCTTAATACTTACGAGAACAGGAATTTGCCCAAATGGTTGCTTCTTCAAATATTCCTCATTCTTCTGCTCGCCCTTGGTTATGTCAACCGGGATGAGCTCAAAGGGGACGTTCTTCTCGTGAAGAACTGTTGCTACACGTTGAGTGCAAGTTGCCGAAGGAAAGCCGTAAAGTTTCAAGACCATGATATCGGATGGAGAATTCTGCTATTAAGCGGTTGTGCTGTGGCTTTTATAGGGAAGGTTCGCAATGCAGATTTGATAGTCACATAGCGAGATGACTAACTCATTATACAATCAAAGTACGTGGTCATAAGAGACTAATTGGTGTTGTAATACAGATTTGACGGTACTGGTGAGTACTAATATTAGTAAGTTTAAATTTTGTTTACTATCTAATGACACTACCCACGCACCGCGCCTCGTGCTATGCCGCTGCATAACAGCCTTGCCCAGACGCCATTAAAACCAGTTAGTCACCTGGTATTGGACACACATGACATGAGCCACTGCTCTTTGGAAACCTAGTCCGATCTAAGACACTAGCCACCTCTTTCCTCACCTCGGTATCTTAGACTGTCTTGCGC
This sequence comes from Amanita phalloides, assembly GCA_032173475.1. NCBI lineage: Eukaryota > Fungi > Basidiomycota > Agaricomycetes > Agaricales > Amanitaceae > Amanita > Amanita phalloides. The sequence continues at coordinate 356,173 of JAENRT010000004.1, read as the reverse complement.
TTTTATTGGTTCATGCACATGTATTCTGGCGAACTTGGGACTGGACCCCACCTACCATGTACATAGCCATGACCATCGCATTCTCGCAATGTACCTTTCTGCGGAGGTGCGTCAGCTGGCACCCATCTTTCTCGAGTGGCCAGTTTCACCCTAGCCTCAGCTGACTCTCGCGTGACTCCATAGCTGGCTAATTAGACCTAATTAGATGTACGTGGAGATGCCGGCCGCAATGAAACGTGTCCCCTATGCCGGCAAGGTTATTGCAATCATTATATGACATAGACTGGATCCGTCAGCTGGGGAGTAAGCGGGATTAGCTTGGCAGCAGGCAGTGTACATGGTGCGTGTACAGATATGGTTCAGTCCTAGTAAAGTAAATGTAGCTAGCGGAATGAGAAGGAAGGGGACACCATCCGCGAGCAGTGGTAAAGTCATTGTCCGAGGTTCGAAAGGCCTGTATGTCAGTGAATGCAGGGTGTCGAGAAATGAAGAAGGTCCGTAATACTAAGTCCATAAATACAGGACCACCGGGAGGGCGTGCGCAGATCGATTGTGCGCTGGTCACTGTTGTGGAGGCATTAGCGTCGCGTACTTTTAATGGGTAAGGGAGAAAGGGGTTACTGACCTGGCGAAAGAGGTGACTTGCCCTCAACGACCGCCCTTAACCGGGTGGAGGCATTCGCACGAACTGGGATGAATGGCGGACTGCAATTGTAATGAATAAGTTGAAGATGGGCACAACTAGGCAGTTCCTTTTACGCCATGTAGGCCCCGGGCGGGTGCACCTTAAATCGGAAACAGGCGTCGCCATCACTCACGCGCAGCCTTGTGATCGCCTCATATACTCCAACAAAATCTTCTTTTCTTTATTGTTGTACACGCGAGAAAGACAAAATATCACAGTCGACAATTAAAATCTAAGTATTCACATGAAGGGCTTAGATAAACGACGGACTGCGATCATAATGGACAAGTTGTATATGGACACGGCTAGGCAGTTCCCTTCATGCCATCCTTGACAGCCAACCACGAATCGCGCTTGCACAGCTCGTCGAACCACCTAGAACGGAATGTATGAGTAAGAGTTACGCTGAGAATATGTTATCCATGCCTCTTGACATTAGGCCTCTTGTCAAAAAGGTGACCATAATTCACGTCATAGAGACGAGTACCAACAGGAATATGGAAGAGGTCAGCGATGGTGAGCTCGTTGCCAGCCAGGTATTTCTGTTTGCTCAAAATTCGCTCATAACCATCAAGCTTGGCATCAAGGGTCGAGGCATATTTGGCAACGGCCACTTCATCAGTTTCCAGGCCCCTCAATCTATAACCCGTGATCAACTATCTGCGGAAAAGTTGAACTGTGAAAACTTACTTTGGGTTGACAAACTTCTCAAGCATGATACCAGCAGCATGAGGGCAGAAGTTGGACATTTCGATTGACTGCGCCTGTGCCGAGAGTGCCTTACCCTTAAGATCGGCGGGAATCAGAGGCGTGCCCTGACTGGCGTATTTGGTGGCGATATAAAGTGAAATGGCACGAGCCTCGAAGAGGATGAAGCCGTCGTCATCCTATAAACGTGTCTCAACAATAGACGTAATTTAAATCCTTGAAAATCACAATATAAGGGACCTGGCCGAATGGGTGCTTCTTTAAATATTCTTCGGATTTATGCTCCTTGCTTAGCATGTCAACGGGGACAAGTTCGAAGGGGACATTCTTTTCGTGAAGAACAATCGCCACACATTTGGTATAAGTTGAGTAAGAGGAGCCATAAAGTTTCAAAACCATGGCTGCCAGTGCAAAGCTTGGATATCGTGTAGGATGTCAGATGATTCAGCGGTTGTGCGAACGGGCTTTTATAGGACGTAGCCCAGAGGGAACCACCGGCCAATCAATAAATCGACACTACAAACTACATAGCTGCATCATGAATATGTCAATAGTGAAACGCGTCTCACTCTGTCACAATTACCAATCTGGGCTGAACTAAGCTCTAAGCAGTAGGCTGGCCAGTTGCCGGTCGCATTCGTAACGGGTAACTTGATATCGGATCCATGACGTCGCAATCTGTATGTCGGACGCGTCCAAAAAAAGCGGGCGCAACCTGCCAGGAGTATGCCTTCCACTCGTCAATAGAGGGAGAAAGCAAACAAACAAGAAAGGAAGGACTTCAGAGAAACGATGTCGAGGTGGAGGGGCACTGGCAGAGACCTCGCTCCTCCGAAAGGCAGCCGATACGCGCAAAGTGATAAATCACCCGATTTGCTTGCACTGGGATTCCGACAGATACTTCTAAGCCAAAGTTGGGCGCGTTGCAAATTTTAGGGACGCGGTACACGAACCGAGAGCATATTTAGCTCATGGCATGCAGCCGTCCTGCAGACGGGCATCAGGTGCAGTGTTCTGCACCAAAATTGCCCATTGTATATTTTTAATCGATAGGAGGCACCGTTATAAGAAACATTGAGCACACCCAGTGCACTGATACCATCTGCATCGGGTACCAAGGTACACTGCCATGCAACTGATGTACTGAAGTATAGAGTTATATCGCCGACTCGCGCGCTGGTTTCAAACCGATAGGTCCCGCTTAGATGAGCGCTCGGTCAGTGACTCATGCCGGGCAAGTTAACCGCCGAGGCATAGCGGCTGTCAGACAGTCTTCGTGATCTTTTTTTCTTTATTGTATACAGGGGAAAAAATACATAAAATCGCGAAAAGCAAAATATCGTAGTCGAAGGCATTCGCATGAACTGGGATGATTGACTAATGAACAAGTTGTATATGGGCACAACTAGTAAGATAACTTGTTCCATTCTGTATGCCGGACGCATCCCAAAAAAGCAGCACAACTTGGAGAACGCCTTGAGCTCGTCAACCGAGGGAGAAAGCAAACGAACAAGGATGCCGGAACTCAGAGCGAAATAGGATCGAGGGACAGACACAAGAAGAGACCTAGCTCTTGCGAAAGGCGGCCAATACCGTAAAGCTAAGGACAAATAAATCAATATGCTTTGCCCTGCTTTGAAAGTCGGAAAGACCGATATGTCTGAGGGTGAAGTTGTAAAAAACGTCACATCACAACTTTCAAGGAGGGTTCGTCCCTCAAAAATGACTGACTCAAAGGACCATCCCTCATCGTCTTGTCGTATTATAAGGGCATCGGATTCACGATGTGCAGATGAATCGCACGGTGTGTCGACATGTGGTAGGCATTCAAGAATGAATCTTTGCCTATGACGTGACTGAATCAGCTACTGACAACAGTCCCTCCCTCCAGCAACTTGCGGGCATTGCAACGCACAGGGACACATGCTCACACACCTATCTCGACGTTACGCTGGAACGGTACCCAATGCATAGTCATGAGTTTGACTCTTACTAGATCGCACGTGGTCGACTTTGGTTTCTCCCTGCTCTCAGGGTCAAAACTGTACACATGCGAGCTGAGTCATACAAATTGAAGGTGTAGTTTTACCTCGTGTCGCGCGTCATCGCCGCTGGAATGATGTCTGCAGTAGAACCGACTCTTGCTCTGCCTCTTGTTACCCGTTGCGGGCAGCGAGTTGCGCGCACAGAACCAGATCGTGACCACGGACAAGGCGACAAGGCGACAAGGTGAGGACATACGATCACATGACTAGCGCAGCCTTGACAGATACAGAACGCCGGGATAACAACTCCTCCCGCAATCCAACATCCTCTCGAGTCTCTGTCATGATTCAAACGCATCCTCTATGCCAAATGCACCGCGCCCTTGGATAGCGACGCCAACATCGCACTCTTTATTCCTAACTTCGATCGGGACAACTTGAATCTGCGGGCGCGCATGGAGCTCGAGAGTGCACCAGGTAAGAAAGTCTATCTGTTGGCACACCCATCGGATCAGGAAGACCTATGGATCCTGATCAACCTTCATATGGAACCGAAAACTCGGAAGGCACCGTTACACTTTTCACATGCAAACTGTCTGACTATTCAACATGCTATTCCAGATTCCGCTATATAAACTATTTCAGGGAACTTTACTCTATTCCATAGCTTTGATGCTCTGGACTACAAAAAAAACAGGTTATTTAGGCAGTTCCCTTCACGCCATCTTTGACAGCCAACCACGAATCGCGTTGGCGAAGTTCCTCAAACCACCTAGAACAGAATATATGAGCGAGCATTACAGCGAAAGTACCCGATCTGTACTTACTTCTTGACACTAGGCCTCTTGTCGATAAGGTCACCATAGCCCGCTTCATAGATCAGAGTGCCGTAAGGGAGGTGGAAGAGGTCAGCGTGTGTGAGCTCGTCGCCCGCAAGGTATTTTTGCTTGCTCAGAATTCTCTCATAACCATCGAGCTTGGTATCGAGATTCTTGACATGCTTGGCAAGGGCAGTCTCATCAGGTGGCAAGCCAATGAATCTCCGAATCGCTATGAACTGCCTGCGATAAAATCGTATTGGGGAGATTTACCTTGGTTTGAAAAGCTTCTCCCATACGATGCCAGAAGCGTGAGGGTCGAAATTGCATATTTCGATTGACTGGGCCTGTGCCAAGAGGGCTCTGCCCTTTGGATCAACGGGAATAAGAGGAGTACCCTGATTTGCATATATGTTGATGATATAAAGTGCGATGGCACGACTTTCGTAGAGGAGGAAACCGTTGTCATCCTGCAGAGGCACATTAGGCACGACTGAGGCGAAATACAAGCTTGATTGATAATTACAAGGACAGGGACTTGACCAAACGGGTGCATCTCCAAATAATCTTCGGATTTATGCTCACGCTTCCTTAGGTCAACGGGGATAAACTCGAAGGGGACCTTCTTTTCATGAAGGATAACCGCCACACTTTGAGTGGACGTTGACCGGTCCATGCCGTACAGTTTCAAAACCATGATTGTGAAGCTCGAATGGTGCTCGCGTGATTAGATGGGGGGTTCTGCTGTTCAGCGGTGGTGCGAACCAGCCTTTATAAGGCATTATACAGAAGCCCGTAATATCTGCGACGGCGAATGACCAACCAGACGTGGCCATGGCAGCGAAACGCGTCTCACACTGACACTATTTAATCTGCTTGCTTGCTCAGCGGTTGCATAGAGAGTGATCCATAACAAACTGTCAAACTAACAATCCGAGAAGCCGCAGCATAGTTTACTTAGGCGATAGCTTACAAAGTGGTGGTCTAAATAAATATGGGGAACGAATAGGAGAAGCTCGGCCAAGAGTCGACAATTGCATTCGCATATTCGCACGACAATGACGGACAGAACATGTCTGTTACGAACTTGATTAAGCAGTTCCCTTCACGCCGTCCTTGACAGCCAACCACGAATCGCGGTTGCGGAGTTCGTCAAACCATCTGGAACGGAACATATGAGTAAGTGTTATAATGAGAGTATCTAATCTCTACCTCTTAACATTAGCGCGTTTGTCGATAAGGTGACCATAACCGGCGTCATAGAGTTTGGTGCCGTAAGGCAGGTGGAAGAGGTCAGCGAGGGTGAGCTCATTGCCGGAAAGGTATTTCTGTTTGCTCAAGATCCTCTCATAACCATCGAGCTTGGCGTCCAGAATCGAGGCATATTTTATGACCAGGGCTTCGTCCGTTTGCAATCCCTTCCTCCTGTGAGTCGCTATCAGCTGCCTGTGGACAGATGATACTGTGGAAAACATACGGCTTGATAATCTTCTCCGATACAATGCCAGAAGCGTAGGGGTCGAAGTTGAACGCTTCGATTGACTGCGCCTGTGCATGGAGTGCCTTAGCCATGGGATCAGGGGAAACTAGAGGAGTGCCCTGGTCGGCATATTTGTAGGCGAGGTATAGCGAAATAGCGCGGCTCTCATGTATGATGAAGCCGTTGTCATCCTGGAGAAGTAAATCGGCAATGGGCACAACTCCGAATTATCATGACAATTACAAGAACCGGGATCTGGCCAAATGGTTGTTTCTCCAAGAAATCTTGCGCCTTCTGCTCACCCTTAGCTAAGTCAATTGGGATGAGCTCAAAGGGGATCTTCTTCTCGTGGAGAACAGTCGCTGCGCGTTGGGTGCAGGTTGAATAGAAAATGCCGTAGAGTTTCAGAACCATGTTTGCTAAGCTCGAATATCGCGATATGATCCTACTGATAGCGATTTGGCTGTGCGCTGTTGTGTTGATGGGTTTTTATAGTATTACTAACACGTTAGGGAAGGGATGAAACTACGATTGGCGGCAATCGCCGACCCATCAGGGTACGTGGTAGATGTTTACCTATGTCCGTCTAATAATAAACAACTTGCAGGTCAAGGAGTAATATTTGCAGGGTACTGACAAGGCCTGGCAGCGAGAGGAATAGTGTCCCTCAGTGGGAGCACGCACACGTGCGGCATCTTTTATATACGTCTCGCTCCTCGTGCATCCATAGCATCTTCTGAGCAGCGAAGTGGAGATCCTTCTTGTAATGGCTCGCTCACGCTTCAAACAGGGAGCTGCTTGCTGGAATCTGGTACGTTTGTTACTGTGGATAAGAGCAAGAAGGCTGATACAACAAGGATGATCTTGAAGCAGGTGAGAGAGGAAAAATCGGTGATCCGAGCCGGTCACCCGATCATTATTTCCAGCAAAGCCTCTTAAACTCATATCCTGGTCCACGGGAAGAAGGAACAAAAATAAATGTGAGAAAGTCAGGATCTGATAGTGTAACTCGTTTATATCCTGGTGTGGTAAGCAAGATGAACGACGTACTACGCTGGAGGAACGTCGCCGTCTGTTGCCACCAGTAAACGATGAACACCATGCATCGTACTGGGGGGCATAGTAAGCACCAAAATCCGATATTATGCCAATCCCAATGTACTTCCTGTATCCACCGGCGGACCTCGTCTAGCGTCGAACGTTTGTCGATGTAGTGATGTACATGGTTTGATATCCACTCGAACAGCTCTTTTGCTCTACTTCGAGCTTAGATTTAATTTGCCTTGGTAACACCTGTTGTCGAGGGCTTCCACCGGTGTTCCAAGAACGGACTTGAGCATCGGAAAGCCTAGCAGGCCCGGAGTGGGTCATTTTGGCGTGTTAGCATCCTGCACTCTCTCAACCATCGAGGACGATGGTCGAGCGGCGCTCGAGTCCATTCTCTGAATTCGAACAGCCGAACAGACAAACGCGACTCATCGTTGAGCGAATTGGCTCTAGTTAGAACGCCCCTACATAAAAGTCTCCACGTCAGCTGACGGCAACAAACAGGACTCGACTTGCCGACGTATCCAGCATAGATGATGCTTGCCCTCGGCTCTCTGATTTTACCATTGCTCACTCTTTCTTTGGTGTCTGCAACACCCGGACCACTTGTGGTGCAGGCCCAAGCTCATCAACTTTTTAGAAATGTGATTTTACCTGAAAGACTTGATGCGAACGGACTTCAAGCTGTGATAAAGTCGCTGGTGAGTGATGCTTCGTCCAAAGTTTTAATACTCAACGCCCTCTTGATTCGAAAGCAACCAAGCATAGTGGCATACGTAACGCCTGAATGTGGTGTACGTGAAAATTATCCTGTATAGGGTAGGATTTTGATAGATGAGTTCAGCATTCCATCCCACGGTTTATTACAGCCGTGAGCGATCTGAATATCGGACGTTGGCTGCCTGCCTACTACGTCGAGTGCGACGATCCTACAATCAGTCATCTATGTCCAGTTAATACGTGTCCCGAAGCAATTGATGTGCAGCTCGCAAACAACGCCAAGCTTCCCGATGTTCAAGTAGGTATAGCGCTGGATTCTGGAAGGCCCCACGCAACTTATCTGTGCTGTGAACAGGTGTTACCGTGGCAAATTGACACCAAGCTCGAGTCTACTGCAGAAGAGCTGCTCGAATGGATATCAGAACACGTGCCGAACTACATTGACAAACTTTCAACACCGACTGGAGTCTACCACTGGATAGAGAAAGTATGCTTCAGTTCGACGAGTTGGTCGACCTCATGCCTATAATACTCCGATAGTACCAGGGTATTCATCGCATATTGGTGGCAACGGAAGACGGCGACGTTTCACACACCTGGAAGATTATTGCTTTTAAATTCCTAGGCCGCGCTCGCTTTGCTACGATCAAGAGCGAAACTATCTTGCCCCAAGAGTCATGGAAATTAAGGATGTTCCAGGCGAACACGACGATGACAGTGACATTTAACACAGGCGCGTAAAATCTTTTATTGTGCTCACACGTGCAACGACTCATACTTTTTAGACCTCGACTTTGATTCTCTCGCGAGGATTGTTGACGGATTTGACCCCCTACCCCGACCGTCTATTTGGGAAAAGATTTGGGATAGACTGGGGAGAGTTTACCGAAAGTTATGGGAATTATGAATGGCTGATTCTCGGTTAGCACTTGTGGAGCCGTTTGACAGTCGTTTGCCGCGGTTCGTCGGTATTACGCCCTTATATTTTGAGACGCGGTTTATACAGCGGTCAATAACGAATGATATTCAAACAGGCATCATATTCCCCGTGAATTCGCGGGGCCTTACCGTGCTTGTACTGAGGTATATTATAATCTGAGGCCACTACGAGTGCTACACATTTCGGAAAATAATCTGGAAGGTTCATAGGGAAAAAATCATGCACCGCATTTTTTCGATCCCCACCTTGCATGATAATCAACCCTTTGTTGATGCAACTAAGGGGTACTGTGCTTGTCCTGCACTGTCATCTTCTCGTTCACTTTTCCGAAGTTCCTTATCCTGACATCTCATTCGCAGTCCATCAATGACCGTGGCGGGTAAGGCGGGTGCCACCTAACCCGGTACGGTTGGGTAGACCTGCGCATCTGGCCTCAGTTGAGTTGATGGTACGAGTGTCAGACGGCACAGTCAGCATACGAGAGATGTTACTTTTGTCGGTTACGTAATTGCTCCCGCCTATCAACAAACATGGCTGTCTCCGTGTTCAAAATCATCCCAACGACTCAACAATATGATTGGGGAAAGATTGGAAAGACGAGCAAGGTTGCCCAGTTCGCAGAATCGTCCAAAGTCCCAAGATTTGTCGTAGATGACGCGACACCATATGCAGAGGTGAGAGCAGATGGCTATATGCGCACGTTTCGTTGATATATGCGCAGCTGTGGATGGGGACACTCCCCAAGTCTCCCTCTCGAGTGTCATCGACGAACCAAATACTCTCTGAACATCTTAGAACGAACTCGTCTCTCATGGGTCAGAAAGTAATAAATAAATTCGACGCCCAGGATGGCAATCTGCCATTCCTTTTGAAAGTCCTATCCATCGAGAAGGCGTTAAGTATTCAAGTTCATCCTGACAAGAAAACGGCCGAGGAATTTCACGCCAGGCAGCCTGAGATTTACAAAGGTACATCCCTACCTCATAATTTTGCTAAATATTCACATGGATCGCGCACTAAGATCCAAACCACAAACCTGAAATGGCGCTGGCACTTACACCCTTCCGCGCCCTTTGCGGATTTCGTCCACTGTCAGAGATAGCAGCCCACCTCAGAGCAACACCCGAACTCGCCATCTTGATACCTCCGCTTGTCTACCAACGGTTCATTAATCTCACTGATACCTTACCATCACCGTCAACGATTTCCTCTACTCCAGAGGTTACGACCGCTGAAGCAAAACAAGCACTTAAAGACGTCTTCTCGGCCATCGTCACCGCCGACGAGACGGAAGTCAAGAAACATCTTGGAGCACTGATAAGACGATACGAAAAGGGAGAAGATACAAGCGGCGTCTCGCAGGACGTGATAGACCTCGTGTTACGCTTAAACCTTCAATTTCCAGGAGACGTTGGCGTCTTTTGTGCGTTTGTGCTCAACTTTGTCAGATTAAACCCTGGTGAGGCGATCTTCCTTGGTGCAGGAGAGCCACACGCATACGTCGAAGGAGGTAAGAGGGAAATCTCCACGCATTGAGCGAGTTATAACGCGATATGCAAGACATCATTGAATGTATGGCGAATTCGGACAACGTCATTCGCGCAGGTCTCACCCCGAAGCTCCGCGACATACCCAATCTTGTAGCGTGTCTCACATACAACCCAGGACCTCCATCAAAACACGTTGTATATCCAGTTTCATTTTCAGAATCCCAGTACGTCCGTTCGTATAACATCTGTTCGCAGGGATGAATAACCAGAGTTAGTAAGAGCCTGCTATACGATCCCCCAATATCAGAATTCTCCGTTGTCCAGGTTAAGCTTGGTTCCGGTGATAAAGAGGTCCATCGAGCGATCGATGGACCTAGCGTGTTCGTGGTGACAACAGGGCATGGAAAGGTGGTATGGGACCACGGTGGAAGTCTAGATTTTGTGCTCGGAGATGCAGTATTCATTGGCGCAGGAACGCCGGTCGAGTTTAACGCCGGAGCGACGGATGGAGATGGATTGGTGTTATACCGGTCTTTCGTGGAAGTTGTTTGATGTAATGGTGTATAACACAAGCACAAATGGACATTTGATAGATTAAGTATACAAGACGTTGCAATTAGTTGACATCGGCGTCGGGGTTATAAGGCGGAAGATGATACTCTTCAGTGATCTCCTTGCATATCGTAAGCCAAGCCTGTCCCACTTTCTCGAAATCGTACACCTGCCCATCACATTCAGCACGCCATCAAATACGCGTCACACAGCAAGCGCGGCTCACCTCGTTGTACACCTGAGCACTACACCTCGTCCACCACTTTCCGTCATGTACAAAGTACGCCGAATACACCTTTCTCTCTAACAACAATTTGTCCCGCAACTTGTTATCCAGCTCTTCGGTTAGGGGCAACACGTCTGTGTTCGGCAATGGGAGCCGCACATTGACCATGTTGAGGGTCAAGTCGCCTTGAGGGTCCAAGACGTGCGTTCCGAGGATGGATGCGAGGTGCCTGCCACCTTGGAGTGCGAGGGCATGACAGTAAGCATTGATAGCATGTTCAGAACCCAACCAAGCACGAAATTTCAGGGCATCTGGGACGCAGAGATGAGGGCTCACGTCAATTGTGCCAGTCCCTGAGTGAGGTTAAAATACTGTGAACGCGTTCAAAAGAAAGAATTAGAGGGGGAACTCACATTGGAACTGCTGGACTAGCCCGGATTTGGTACGTTCCTCGATTGGGCGGTATGCATATGATGTGGGGATGGTGGATTTGATAAGGTGTTGGTTTCTTGGAAATATTTAGTGTAGCTAGCGATAGCAAAGTTCACTCGCGTACCGTTCTGGTATATACAATGCAGCGCAGCTTCGCGTAACGAAGAGCCACTTGTGAAGGTTCTAAATCCATCCCGAAAAGCCAAGGGAAAAGGAACCACAACTTGTCAACATCACCGATACGAGTGAGACGCAGAACGCAAAAATAATTGAACTTACAGAGACCCAAAAATCTGGTTTTGCCTCGGCCAAATTGATATCCAGCTCTTGCCCGATAGAATGCGCAGCGTCAACTACGCTCAGTACGCCTTCCTCTGCACAGATTTTGACCATTTCTTTCCAAGGCATTTTGACACCTGGGTTGGACACGATCGAGTCGATGATCGCTACGCGGTGTTTGCCTGGCGGGAGAGAACGGACTTGTTCCCGAAACAGTTTAACAATTTCATCGTGCGAGAGGGGGAAGTTGAGCGTCAAGATAGAGAGGGTTGGGTAAGGGGGAATATTGGAGATGTATTGAGCGGTGCGGTATATCGACATGTACGACGTATTTGCTGCATTTCAAGTTTAAATTCCTAGAAAGAAAAAACGGGAATGGAATGTGTGTTACGTACTGGCTAATAGCGTGTCGCCCTGTTCCCATTCAATGTTCCGAAGAATGGTGTTGACACCCAATGACGCGTTGGTGGTGAACATCACTTCATCCGTTTTGGCGCCAATCATGTTGGCTATTCGTGCCCGTGCCTCGACGTGCCTCGGCTCCGCGGTCACACGGTAAAAGAGGTCAGGCGACGTCTCCACTTCTAGTGCGATATCATGAGCGGCCTTGAGAACGGGCAATGGGTTGGAGCCGAAAGAACCTGACGAAAAAAACCTGAGTTTAATGTACAGATTAGTTATTCAACATAGACATAGCCATGCCATGGTTAAGATTTGTGTATTCCGGATCTAGGGCGAACCATTTGAGTAGGTCGTGCCCGAACCTAGGAGGAGGCCGAGTATCGAAAGTTCTTTTGTCTATCGCATCGATGTTGATGACCATCGGTGAAAGCAATTGCAATGAGATGGTTCGACGTAGTGGTCAGGCTGAGTCAGCAATTAGGGTGGTGGGCTCGTGTAGCTCCAGCGTGTTCCATGGCAGCATTCAACCAGGTATGGGAATGAGTTATATGATGTTGTCCTCAGCGCCGTCCAATCACCGTCGCCACAGGGAAAGTAGGGTTTTCATGTCTTCAAGATTGCATACAGGTGGCCTGCCCCTTTCTCGCAATCACAGGCGGAAATAGCCAGCTAGCACTACCACTTTGCGCACATTACCCGAATTGTAAGATACATAGCTGAAGTGGAAAAGGCCGTGGACGAGTTGCAGGACCAGGTCGAAGCGATCTAGTTGCACCTTCACCTGATGGCTATCAAGGAGTTTGTTCCCGTTCCGATATCTCTTGCCGCGTCTGAATCTCACTCACTAGCCCAAGGAGGGAACGGGTCAAGATCCAGCCACTCATTGGGATAGTCGCGTAGTCCCACGTGATACCACTGTTGGTGATGCAAAGAAGAGGAAGGAACCACTGGCCCAAGGCTAGACGCGGCTACGTCGGACCGTATTGTGATGTCATCTATTGATGCAGAAGCCGAAAAGCCCGGTGAAAAGTTAGCCTCGAGGAAAAGATTGTACTATACCATGTAGAGCATAAGAACAAACAGACTTTCGATGGATTGTACAACAGACATTTGGTGGATGCAGCATACAAGACATTGTGATCTACATCTTGTTCTTCTACGTCGGGATGTTGTTGACATCGGCGTCGGGGTTATATGGTGGAAGATGATACTCTTCAGTGATCTCCTTGCATATCGTAAGCCAAGCCTGTCCCACTTTCTCGAAATCGTACACCTGCCCATCACATTCAGCACGCCATCAAATACGCGTCACACAGCAAGCGCGGCTCACCTCGTTGTACACCTGAGCACTACACCTCGTCCACCACTTTCCGTCATGTACAAAGTACGCCGTATACACCTTCCTCTCTAACAACAGTTTGTCCCGCAACTTGTTATCCAGCTCTTCAGTCAAGGGCAACACGTCTGTGCTCGGCAATGGGAGCCGTACATTGACCATGTTGAGGGTCAAGTCGCCTTGGGGGTCCAAGACGTGCGTTTTGAGGATGGATGCGAGGTGCCTGCCACCTTGGAGCGCAAGGGCATGACAGTAGGCATTGATGGTTTGTTCAGAGCCCAACCAAGCGCGAAATTTCAGGGCATCTGGAACGCAGAGGCAAGGGCTCAAGTCAATTGTGCCGTTCCCTGAGTTAAAACTGTGAACACGCTCAAAAGAGACGAGAGCGGGAACGGACATTCGAACTGTTGGACTAGTCCGGATTTGGTACGTTCCTCAATCGGGCGGTACGCATACGATGTGGGGATGGTGGATTTGATAATGTGTTGGTTTCTTGGAAAATATTTAGCTCAACTAGTGATTGCAAAGTTGATTTGCGTACCGTTCTGGTATATACAATGCAGCGCAGCTTCGCGTGACGAAGAGCCATTTGTGAAGGTTCTAAATCCATTCAGGAAAAGGAACATGCATCGTATAGATCGCCGATACGGAGAGACAATAGAACTTACTGAGACCCAAAAATCAGGCTTTGCCTCGGTCAGATCGATGTCCAACTCCTGCCCGATGGACTGCGCGGCATCCACGACGCTCAATACGCTTTCCTCTGAGCAGACTTTGACCATTTGTTTCCAAGGCATTTTGACGCCTGGGTTTGACACGATCGAGTCGATGATCGCTACCCGATGTTTGCCTGGCGGAAAGGAACGGAGATTTTCCCGAAACCGTTTAATGATTTCGTCATGCGAGAGGGGAAAATTGAGCGTCAGGATGGAGAGGGAGGGGTAAGGAGGAATGTTGGAGATGTATTGAGCAGCGCGGTGCACCGACTTGTATGTCGTATTCACTAAACTTCAAAGTAAAAAACTTGGGAATGAATCCAAAATCGACTCCAGTTACGCACTGACTAATAGCGTGTCGCCTTCTTCCCATTCAATATTTCGAAGAATGGTGTCGATGCCTAATGAGGCATTCATGGTGAATAGTACCTCGTCCGTTTGGGCACCGATCATTTTGGCTGTCTGTGCCCGTGCCTCCACATGCCTCGGCCATGCGGTCACACGATAGAAGAGATCAGGTGATGCCTCCGCTTCTAGCACGATGTTATGAGCGGCCTGGAGGACAGGCAATGGGCTGGAGCCAAAAGAACCTGACGAAATGATGTCGAGTTTGGATATGTGGCTCTATTAGTTTAGACTTGCCATGGTTAAGATGTGTGTATTCTGGATCTAGTGCAAAGTACTTGAGCAGGCCGTGTCCGAATTTTGGGGGAGGCTGGGTATAGAGTGTTTTTGTGTCTATCGCATCGAGGTTGATCATTTGATTGGAAGATAAGATAACGGAAATTCAATCGCCCTACACAAACCCCGCAAGCACCGAAGGCTAGTTCTCACAGCAGACGATGTGTTTTTCGCATGGAAATGTGGTGTATGAATGTGTGCAGTGCACGAGAGCCGCGAGCCCATCACCTATTGCGAGAACCAAGATCCTAAATCTTCTTGGGCGCATGGGCCACGCGTTAGTTGTTACTTGGATCTCTTTTCCTGAGGGGCTGCAATTTTGTTTTGAACTGGGTGATGTTCGACCCGAGCACTCTGGCGGCAGCCTGAGATCCCTCTTGAATGTTCACATCTGATACAACCTTGACTTACGAATGACCGTCCTCACGTGTTATCATCCCTGGTTGTAAAAGTCCACTGACGTGTCTCATTGAAAAGACGGATACGTTGCCGACCGCAACAGGCTTAGTTACTTGTTGATGTCCGCAGTTAACAATTCTTCCCAATTCCAAAGACAGTTTTTGATAGCGGAACTCTCCGTTGACTCAATGCTTCTGATCCTGAAATCGCGGCTTTCTAAGACTTGACTCCGTGCTTCCTGGACGGTTTGTCATCGCCGTCGTTCTTATTCAGAATGGAGAATTAATCTACATGACACCGCCAACAGGGACAAAACATTTCAGTGTGACGTATCACTTGAAATCAATTTGGGGAAGCGAACAGGAAGAACATGTTGTCCCGCCGGATTCCAACGCCCGTGGTGAGGGGGGACAATCCAGGAGATAATCAAGACCAGAATACATAGGCAGCGACTTATGATTGGCGGATGAGCCGTTCAGTGAACGACATAAACGATATTGACAAATTGACTGGATGACCATCAACGGATCTTTCCGAACTCTGTATGTTGTGTATGTTTCACCTCCGTTCTTCACGGTCTAAACTAGACCTACCTTACTATTGTTCACCCTGTAATTCATCCACCTGCTCCGTAACAGTAGCATCATCGTATCGAGATGCTCCTTATCACTAATGCCTATCCGTCTTATTCAAGAGGATTTACGAAATCGGGATGGAAGTGGGGCACGGGCACTGAAGGTGGGAAAGCACTATAGACGGTCGCAGATTCTTCTCTTCTCATCTTTCTGGATTGCCTGGCATACGCAGCCAAAAATCGATATCATCTACATGATCTTAAGTTCGACAATGTGTGGTTTGCATTTGTCGTCTGCATTGCAATTTTCTACCTTCTATTGTCCCGGATACCGTTAAACTCCGTGGATAAAGAACCCGTGCATTGGACAGAATCTCGAGAAGACATGACTTCTTGCGGCGAGCAAAACTGCCAGAACATAGGACGGGGCTATTTGACTCGGGAAAACAGAAGGGCTAGATAAATGTCAATTTTCGTTGTCCTGACGATTTTAAGCTGGGCGGGTAACGGAACGCCGCGCTTAGTACTGTCTACGCGGCGGAAGTCCAAGTTGGTGTTCACTAAGAATTTCGACAGGCCGCTTGCCGGGGCGTTCGATGTTACGGACTTGTGGTCGTGCAGTCTGCTATCGGGACCGCCGAACTCGATACTGCTTCTCTCAGGACACCAGGAATGACGAGGAAGGGATCAGCTCTTGTAAGAGTTGCTCGCCGGTGGGTCTCGACTAGGGCGAATGTCAGTCGCACCTTCTGCTTCGCGCTTCTTAGATCCGGCAATTGGCTTCCCTCTCTCAAGCGGCACACGACGACACTCAAGTCCCCCTGCACCTCTAGGTCACCTGCATGCTTATTTTGCTGTCGCCACCTACAGGGTACGGCTCAGCCTGCATAGAAAGCGCGCGGCCGACAATTGACCGGCGCTGGCAGGCAGGAAGCCGGAGCTTCCATTGTAGTGCTCACGAGATCGCGGATCCTATGCATTTCATTTATTCGAGATAGTAATGACTTGCCCACAAGCACGACTCTGCCGTCCCTTCTCGCGCACTTTCTTTCTCTCGCTTTCTACGTCAGACACGTAACGGTGTCATTCCACGGTACTTCACGTCTTCACGTCCTTTGCCATCTCCGCTACTGTCCCCGAGTCAAAAGGCACGTAAACGGACCGCGATTCTGACCGTTCACTCCCCTCTTGCATCCGTGACTCATGTCCTCGCAACCGCTTGCACTTGACAATACGTTAGTGCACTTTTATCTCTGTGCTAAGAAATTGACACCGTGTTTTCAGACTGGGCGCCGCATTGGTGGGCGTGGTAGTAGCCTCATCGTAAGCGGTCACTTTTCATCACGCGCAGTGGACTCATTCATGCGCATATAGTTTGCACGGAGGTCGATCATTTCGCTTGCGACTGCCTCCAAATCACGACTAACCCTGCGCCAGTCTCTTGCATACAAGCGTGGTACTACTTCACGCATCAGAACGACACATGGCCGACCAAGGGATTAGTGAGCATGTCTTTTATTATTGCCCATGTCCTAGCGTTACCTCTACCTTACCAGGTTTCAGCCGTTATGCTTTTTGACACTATACATCAAATGCTGATAACGCATACAGGTATGGCATACTCTTTATTTCGCACCTTTAGCCTGAAGCGAATAGTCTACACATACGTGATTACATACTTTGGCAATTATACTCAGCTTGGCAATCTCGTATGGTACGTTTTTTGTCTATATGCACATTTGCTGATGAATCATCCTCCCATAGGAGCATTCTCGTAAGTTCGGCTTCATTCCGGTGACGCTATTGTGACATTGCTTTACCAAAGGTTGAAGTATTGTTCAATGTAAGTTTCAATCATGTAGATACGCAGTCGACTAAAGTGATTCTAGGGTCTCACCGCGCTTCTGGTCCAAAGGTAAGAAATTTAAACACGGATCCAAGCCGGAGATTAATTCCCGCCTCCCGATAGCTTCTTGACTATGCGTGTGTGGCGTTGTGAGTTTTGAGACCGGGGCTATATTTTCAAGCGCTCACTCGGTGTTAGTGAGTAACCGTAATACATGGTTGACTATGCTCGTTGTGAGTATTATTTTTTGGATGTAACGTATTCATGACCCAATACCGGCAGCTAATGCTTGTCATCGGAGAGTTCGGTAAGTTTCTTCGTGATCCCCATTGCTACTTTAACTGATTGGCAAGTAGCATGCGTCGTAGGTCAGTCCCAGCGGCGTTTACAAGCAAAGTTCATATTTAACCTTCTACGCCATGCAGTGTTCACGAGCTTGTCGTACGTGCTTCTGGGGCTTCATTAATTCATTTCTCGCAGTGAGCTAAAAGAATTTTGGCCACATTTCCTAGACTTCGGCTTGAAACCTTTGCTCAACTGGCGCATCTCAAGGCAAGTCTCAAAGGCTGACGTAGATAATAGAACTAAATCCTTCATAGCCCCTATCCATCTTGGTGAATACTCTGGCTGCGGTCAGCGATGTCTTGATTGCAGGCACGCTGTGCACTCTCTTGCATAGATCTCGAACAGGCTTCCACAGGTGATGTGCACGCTTCACAAGCTTCTACTACGTGTTCATCGTGAATCAGGTCCGATACTATGATCAACAAGTTGGTCAGCAAACACGATTGGTTGCATTGCTTCGTCGACTAATAGCTGGCAGATAATATTCGCCGTCAATACTGGCTGTCTTACAAGGTTCTTTTCCCGCGCCACGTTATCATGGCTTTAGTTTTAGTTGACATTGTTCACATAGTCTATGCGCCATTGCGTCTTTGATATCGGTCTGTCGGCGTCCCATTTCGTCATCGTCACGCTTAAACGAGTTTCAGATTGTAGTCGCAGGGGAGACTTTCCTCTACATCGCTTTCTTTTTCTGCATTGGGAGACGTGAGTTTACCCACTCTCGGTTTAGCTTTGGCTGCTGACAATGTAAAGTTTATTCAAATTCGTTGCTTGCCACTTTGAACGCAAGGAAAATGATTCGCGGCGCGGCAGATGGCATTCAAAGTACCGACGAAAATTTTTCGCTCTCCTTGCGTGACATTCCAAAAACTGCAACGATCGGGTCCAGAGTATGTTCTTTTTCTGTCCTTGGTCGTGCTAGCCCGCTCGGCTCTTCACATGCTTTGCCCGTGCGTGGCGAGGCATTGCGATAATCAATGTCACTGACTTAGCTTCTTTGCTGTTGTCTTAATGTATTTGTTGTCTGGGTGAATGTTTCGTGCGCATAGCGTCCGACCAACATCTCAATCAAGATTGACACTACAAAAGAGCGCATTACGGATTGCGATTCGGATAAGGACAATACCGGTGGGAACATGCGTCGAAGTAGCATTGACTTGACGGTGAATGAAAAGGAAAACGCTACAGTCGTAGGCGTCCTTTTTGATTAAGACATCACGAATGCTAACTCACCCGTAAAGACAATCAACGCGGCAGATTATATGTACAATGAACAGAAGAACGTCGCGTGAGCGAGAGATACTTGAAAATGGAGGGGCCGAAATATCCGGTGGTTTCCTTTTTTTATTGTTACAATCCTACGCGGCGCGTGGGTTTGAGATAGTTGCTTACATGCCTGCATGTAGTGTCCTTATGCTTATGCTTATTTTTGCATCATGAGCACTTACGGAGTAACCCTGGATGGTCGGTAAACTCCGGTATCTACCCCTTCGTGGAAGACCAGTCCTCATGTTATTCGGCACCGGTGATGTGGCTTGTCCGAAACGGAGCCTTCAGCTGTCAGAGACATTTCCGCTTTAACTATTATAGGCGTGCTTTGTATGGATTACTGGGCGATGACTGGATAATTCCGAGCGGCGATTATAGAAACCAGCGGAGATCTACATTAATATAAAGATAGCTCTTATGCCAGCCCGTGACCGTGACGAATACCACCATCTGAAACGCCTCACTATCTTTAATCCGTTGTGATTTTACTATTCGGGCCATCCAAACGCGTTGTAATGAATCGTCACCCTCTTCCAAGTTCTAACACCAATATGGGCCTAGAATTCGTACCTTGGATTCATATAGTCACAAGATCAAATTTCCGCCGCGTGGGACGGACTAGTGTTGGACGTGTAAATCATGCGCATCCCACGATATAGAACGTGGTTGAAACACGAGATCTCTGATGTTTTTGCGGCTCGGTGTCGTAACGTCACTATTCGGGGATATGTCATGCATCCACTGCTTTTCCATTTCTGCTATTATCTCCGTAGTATGAAAACAGGTCCGCTTTGCACCGCGTTGAGCATCCAATCCCCCTCCCATAGCTTGTGTTATGTTGTCAGCACTTGACAGAACGTTCGTGGAACAGTGTGTCCGCGACGACGAATTGACGCTATATTAGGATGGGTGCCGCTTTTGGAGGCGTCGTGGTATCATCATTGTAAGCGATCGCGTCATATCAAGATCCATAGGCTCAATCATACCCATATAGCTTGCACGGAGGTCGATCATTTGCCATCTTTTCAAATAGCAACTAACCTGCTGTCAGTCTGTTGCCTACAGGCATGGTACTACTTCACGCACCAGAATGACACATGGTTGGTCAAGGGATTGGTAAGCCCTTTTGGGCTGCCCATGCTCTGGCGTTAACCCTACCTTCCCAGGTCTCGGCCGTTATGATCTTCGATACCGTACACCAAATCCTGATAACGCATACAAGTATGTTGTCATTTGTTTTGTACATCCAGACTGAAGCAGATAGTCTACACATACCTGATTACATACTTTGGCAACTACCCTAAGCTTAGAGACCTCGTGTGGTGCGTTTTTCCCCGAGGTGACCATGTGCGCTCATACGAATGAATTGCCTCTCACCAGGAGTCTTATCGTGAGTAAATACTTAATTCTGGTGACTCTTTATGACTTTCCAAAGGTCGAAGTGGCGTTTAATGTAAGTCTGAATCACATGTGTCGAACGAGAAGTACACAATATGATTATAGGGTCTCACGGCGTTTCTGGTGAAATGGTAAGAGGTTCCGGCGAAGAGTATAAGTGGAAAATTGATTTCGAAACCTTCTCCCGATAGCTTTTTAGCTTTCCGCGTCTGGCGTTGTGAGTTTTCCTGTAACTTTTGCCATATTTCCAACGCTCACGTCGACCAAGTGAGCAACCGACATATCGGGTTGACCACGGCCATCGTGAGTAATCATATTGTGTGCATTGGCGCATTCATGACCTGATAATGACAGCTCTTGCTCATTGTTGCAGAGTTCAGTGAGTTTCTTCATGATTATTATCACTACTTCGACTCATTATAAATAGCATGCACTATAGGTTAGTACTGGTATTCACCAGCAAGATTCTCATTAAGAAAACCTTCATTGCATGCAGTTTACACCGGATTGGCGTACGTACTTTGGGACTATCGCTACTTCCAAAGTAACCTTGGATGTTGGCCGCATTTCTTAGGATCCCATTCGAAACATTTACTCAACTGGAGACTCTCACGGCAAGCTTCGCACATCTAGCAGGCTTATGCATTCAACTAACACCAACCAGGATCTATCCCTCACAGTGAATATTTTAGCTGCGAGTGGCGATGTCCTGATTGCAGGCGCGCTGTGTACCCTGTTGCATAAATCTCGAACAGGCTTCCGCAGGTAATGTGCATGCTTCGTACGCTTCTGCCGTGTATTCACCGTGAGTTATTAGGTCTGATTCTATAATAAATAAGTTGGTCAGTGCAAGCCGTGTTGGTAACTCTTCGTCAACTAAAGATCGGCAGATTATATTTTCAGTTAATACTGGGTTTATCACGAGGTTTTTCTCCTCCTCTTACGTGTTATCATACCGTTAACCTCGTTTGCACAGCCTATGCGCCCTTGGATCTTTGATATCGGTCTGTTGAAGCTTGATGTTCTCTTCATCATGCTTAACAAGTCTTAGACTGCGGTCGCGGGGAATAGTTTTTTCTATATCGCCTTCTTTTTCTGCATTGGGAGGCGTAAGTTTTACCCATTTTCATTTTGCTTTGATGGTGTTGACATTGTCAAGTTTATGCAAATTCATTGCTTGCAACGTTAAATGCAAGGAAAATGATTAGGGGTACTGACAGCATGTCCGATAATTCTTTCTCTTTGAATTACGCTCCAAACCTGACGGTATCGGGGGTACGTTCTTTGTGTTCTTGATTGTGCAGGTCTGCTCTTCGTCCTTTGCCCGTGCGGGGCGAAGACTGTAGCATTCACTATCGTTGACTCATCTGCCGTATATTTGTTATCTGACTGAATTTTTCACATGAACAGCGTACCGCTAACATCTCGATCAAGATTGACACTACGAAGGACCACACTCATGGATCAGATATGGATAACATCGGAGAGCGAAGTAATTTTGACAGAGATCAGAAAGATACCGCCCACGTAGGTGTCCCTTAGAAGTGTTGATAGTGACGCCACAAAGGCTGTCAATGCGGCAGACTACGTGTAACAAAAGGAACTGGAATGGTTGGAATATCAATTGCTTTCAATTAGTATCATTGTCATGGAAGTAAAAGTTGCGTACATATTATGTAGTGTCATGATAAAGATGCCCATTGTGGTTCAAGTGATAAATTTATCATTCATTTCCCTGGTGTCCCTTTGGCTTAGATAATTCTGACAAGCGAGACGACCCGGCTTCTATGACGGAGAGGCAGTGGCGACGTTTATAGCAATACATATATAAAAGACGAGACTTGCAAGTCTGATACCTTGTCCCCCCGACAGTAGACAACCGAAACAGTTTCGTCTGACTTCTGATGCCTGTACCGGAGTGTTGCTAGAAATCTGAAATCTGGGTAAGCAGTGAGAATGGGGTCCACGGATGCAGAAGCTGATCGCAAATTTGCAATGGCGTATGAAGGGTGAGTCGAGTCGAGTTCTGGCGCTACGACTGCCCCAGTGACTGACCTGGCACTTCCATGGCCACGACTTTTCTCAAAGCCTACCTGAGGCTTGAATGTCCTTTTCCGAGTCCGAGTTCACCAGGGAGGGCATGTGGGCTTCATACTTGCTACTACTAGTAGTCAGTTGCGAATACTTAGAAAACTGTAATCAATTTTGAATTGAATGAGTGGCCTCGTGGGCCACACAGCATGCAGTGACCAATCCATAGCTCGAGGGGAGGAAACTCAAGGCACGCGCCCAAACGGGTAGCCGATTGGTCGGCTCCCCGACGGCCATCACCGAATGTCCGATTCAGGCATAGACGCGGCTGCTCGGCAATCAGAGACTCCTGCCTCTCTCGCAAAAGGAATGGCGTTCTTTTTCCGACTACCGTTCCCAGCCCCGCAGCCGTAAACCGTCACTCATAACAACCGCTTATCAACGTGTTTTTGGTCGACCATAAAGATCCGAAGCCTGGGACCCACAACAAGGGAAAAGAAGGCCAGCGGGTGACCTCCACCTTCCCCCGGGAAAGGAAAAAACTCACCTCGTATGGCGACGGTGGGGCGGCGGGGCGGTTGGACAGAACCTACAAGCTCTAAACGGCGATAAAAGAAGAAACAAAAATAAAACTAGGAAAATGCCGAAGGCCGCCTAGTACTAGTAGGCGGTAGCGGCTGCCGAGCGTCCTCTTCGTGCTTTTCCGATCTGCGCTGATTTGGTTCTGAATTTAACAAGCTTGAGGAGCTCATCGCCCGTAGGACGGGTATCCATGAGTTACAATTGCTCCTCTTCGTCCTCTGCTGGCTTGATGAAGCTATCTTGGGAGCAGGTCGACCTATCATCATCAAGCTCCTCGCCCGCCATCCGCTCAGTCCAGCCAAATTCCCCTTCAACATCAATGTCCCGAAGTGGCAACTCACCATCGTCCGCTTCAACTGCCTCCTCCTCCTCATCGTGCTAATGAAATTGCAGGATATGTCATATATCAGCAGGTGATGGTAAGGGTTTGATAAGCAATGCAGCCGTACATCCCCCTTTTTGACTGTGCGCGTCGCGTGCGGTCAGCCCCCCAACTCGCTCCAGGCAAGGCCAAACGCCCCTCTCCAAGCCGTTGCGTACAATATAGTTCCAAGGCCGTTGCCAATTCGTATACCATGACGCCTGGGTTTACCGGTACCAAGCCGAACTTTTTCGACCTAGGTGGTAAGACGTCTAAAGAAGGAGCAGGAATATTGTTTCCCTGGGCGTTGCTCGATAAAGACGGTCCGACTTATGAGTATCGTGCTCTCAAACTTCATGCGTAGGCCAATTAATCAATGAGGAGGGCGAAATGTTATCTTGGTGACACCGGATTCCCCGAATTTGTTATTTGTTGATAGTGTGAGCGAAGACATGATGTTTGTCCGACATTCGAGGCGTTACAAAACTTGAAACTAATGCTCCATGCGATAACCGGACAATTCCGAGCGGCGATTATGAAAACTAGCGGATTCACGGATAAGCCCGGCGCTCGCAACCCGTGACCGTGACGGGTAATGCGGGTGTGCTAACCACCATCCGTTTCTGAAACGCTTCAGTGAAGCGCTGCTCCAATCTTTCACCCGTTGTGATTTTACTAGTCAGGCCATCCAAACGCGTTGCAATAAATCATTACCCATCTTCCAAGTTCTAATACCAATATGGGCCTAGACTTGGATCCATGTGGTCACAAGATCAAATTTCGGCCGTGGGGCACGGACTAGTGTTGGACGTGTAAATCATGCTCATGCCACGATAGAAGATAGTTCAAACAGGAGATCTCTGATTATTTTGCGGCTCGGTGTCGTAACGCCACTATTCGGGGATGTTTCATGCCTTCACTGCTTTTCCATTTCTGCTATTATATCCGAGTCAAAAGGGTACGAAAACAGGTCCACTTTGCCCCGCTTTGAGCATCCAATCCCCCTCTCATAGCTCGTGTTATGTTGTCGGCACTTGACAAAACGTTCGTGGAACAGTATGTCCGCGACGATGAATTGACGCTATCTTAGGCTGGGTGCCGCATTTGGAGGCGTCGTGGTATCATCATTGTAAGCGATCGCTTCATATATTTGCCATATCAATATCCATAGGCTCAATCATACCCATATAGCTTACACGGAGGTCGATCATCTGCCATCTCTCTTCAAATAGCAACTAACCTGCTGCCAGTCTCTTGCATACAGGCATGGTACTACTTCACGCACCAGAACGACACATGGTCGACCAAGGGATTAGTGAGCCCCTTTGCACTGCCCATGCTCTGGCGTTAACCCTAACCTCCCAGGTCTCGGCCGTTATGATCTTCGATACCGTACACCAAATCCTGATAACGCATACAGGTGCGTCGGGCCATTTGTTTTGTACTCTGTGACTGAAGCAGATAGTCTACACATACGTGATTACATACTTTGGCGACTCCTCTAAGC
The DNA here is from genome assembly GCA_032173475.1 of Amanita phalloides. Taxonomy (NCBI): domain Eukaryota; kingdom Fungi; phylum Basidiomycota; class Agaricomycetes; order Agaricales; family Amanitaceae; genus Amanita; species Amanita phalloides. The sequence goes on along the minus strand of JAENRT010000004.1, from coordinate 331,364 downwards.
TTGGGGATCTCGTGTGGTGCGTTTTTCCCCGAGGTGATCATGTGCGCTCATACGAATGAATTGCCTCTCACCAGGAGTCTTATCGTAAGTAAAACTTAATACTCGTGACTGTATGCACACTTTGTGACACTCGACGCTTTCCCCAAGGTCGAAGTGGCGTTTAATGTAAGTCTTAATCACATAGGCGTCGGACGATAAGCACACAATATAATTACAGGGTCTCACAGGGTTTCTGGTGCAAGGGTAAGGGATTCCGGCGAAGAATTTATGTGGAAAACTGATTTCGCAATCTTCTCCCGATAGCTTTTTGGCTTTACGCGTCTGGCGTCGTGAGTTGTCCTGTAACTTTTGCCTTATTCCAACGCTCACGTTGACCAAGTGAGCAACGGAAATATTTGGTTGACCACGGCCATCGTGAGTAACCATATTGCGCGCATTGACGCATTCATGACCCGATAATGACAGCTCTTGCTTGTTGTTGGAGAGTTCGGTGAGTTTCTTCATGATTATCATGATTACTTCGACTCATTTCAAATAGCATGCGTTATAGGTCAGTACTGGAGGCATTCATAAGCGAGATTCTCATTAAGAATACCTTTCAATGCATGCAGTTTACACCGGGTTGGCGTACGTACCTTTGGGACTATCACTACTTCCAAAGTAACCTTGAATTTTGGCCGCATTTCTTAGGATTCGGTTTGAAACCTTTGCTCAATTGGCGGCTCTCAAGGCAAGCTTCGCACATCTAGCAGACTCATGCATTCAACTAACACCAACCAGGATTTATCCCTCACGGTGAATATTTTAGCTGCGAGTGGCGATGTCCTGATTGCAGGCGCGCTGTGTACCCTGTTGCATAAATCTCGAACAGGCTTCCGCAGGTAATGTGTACGCTTCGCACACTTCTGCCGTGTATTCATCGTGAATTAGGTCTGATACTATGATAAATAAGTTGGTCAGTGCAAGCTATTTGGTAACTCTTCGTCAACTAAGGGTCGGCAGATTATATTTTCAGTTAATACTGGGTGTATCACGAGGTTTTTTTCCTTCTCTTACATGTTGTCATACCGTTAACCTTGTTTACATATAGCTTATGCGCCATTGCATCATTGATATCGGTCTGTTGAAGTTTGATTTTCTCTTCATCAGGCTCAATAAGTCTTAGATTACGGTCGCAGGCAACACTTTTTTCTATATCGCCTTCTTTTTCTGCATTGGGAGGCGTAAGTTTTACCCGTTTTCAATTTGCTTTGACGATTGACATTGTCAAGTTTATGCAAATTCATTGCTTGCAACGTTAAATGCAAGGAAAATGATTGGCGGTTCTGACGGCATTCACAGCATATCCGATAATTCATTCTCTTTGCGTTCCACTCCAAACATGACGGGATCGAGAGTACGTTTTTTGTCCTTCTGTTATTCATCCTTTGCCCGTCCGGGGCGAGGATTATAACATTCACTGTCGTTGACTTATCTTATCTGACTGAACTTTTCACATAGCGTACCGCTAATATCTCGATCAAGATTGACACTACGAAGGACCACACTCATGAATCAGATAATGATAACAATGGAGGGCAAAGTAGTTTTGACAGAGAACAGAAAGATACCACCCCCGTAGGTGTCCCTTTAGTGATTAAGTGTTGATAGTGACACCACAAAGGCTATCAATGCGGTAGACTACGTGTAAAACAAGGAACTGGAATGGTTGGAATATCAATTGTTTTTAATTAGTATCATTGTCATAGAAGTAAAAGCTGCATACATATTATGTAGTGGCATGATATCCATATGCCATTGTCGTGGTTCAACTTTATTGACAGTGTACCGGCTTAAATAATTCTGACGTTCTCGCACAAGCGGAACAACCCGGGACCAAGTCTGTACTCCAGGTTGCTAGAAGCCAAAAATTCTGGGTAAGCGCAGTAAGAAGGATCTCTCCGGACTTCTATACGTTTCACCAGAGTCATTTTCACATTCTAAAATGGCACCTCGCCTTCAATTCACTCCACTAGCTCCGTAACATGTTCCATGGGTTGCATCATCGCGAGCTATCTTGGGTTGCTAGCAACTTACATGAGCGATTATTATAGGCTACAAAATGAGTGTGCAGAGGAAATCCGTTGGTATAAGGGGCTCTATGCAATGATATCAAGGGAACGGAACCAGAGATCTAAGCCCGAGTCTAGCTGAGAAGGAAACAGCGACACGGAGCGAAAAGTATGAGAGCGACCGATCCCACCTGGTCCTACAAATATCTATGTTCCGTGGTGGATTTAGATTCCCGCCCCTGGCCACCGTACGACTAGAGGGGGCAACGGGAATATCCTAAGCTGCCGCCGACGCCGGATCAGTATGGACCACTTCAACTTGCACCTCCTCGAACAAAGCCAGCTTGTCCTTTTCGCGTTTCGGGAATTCATCCACCTCTAATGATGTGCTCCCATGCAATTCCATTTCCAACTCTTTCAACTGGAGTACGAACCCTGGGTTGGGTGATATTTGGGGTCGGACACGGACAATTTGTCCTAGGGCCGCTTTCAGCGTCATCCCCCGCCGCTTCATCAGGTAGGCCGCAACGATCGTGGGGGATCGTGAGATGCCCGCAGAGCAATGAACAAAGACTCTGCCTTTGCCCTTATTGGAGGCCATTGCAGCGTCGATAATGTCGCAGGCCGCATCAACTATCTTTGAGATAGACGCGGAAGGAGAATCGTTTATGGAGAGGCGATGATACGTCACACCCTCCACTTTCGATCGCGAGGATGGGTTGGCACCTATGCTCAGAACATCGGTGATTAAATTTGTGGTTAGAAACGGCTTGGATGACGCTGCTGAGCATGGTCCTAGATATAAGGAAGGCGGCAAGACAAGAGAAACTGAATCCAGCGACACTTGATGCTTGCCCATCGTAAGGGGAGAGAAGGAAGGTCGTCGGAGTTTTAAAAGTTGAGTCCAATGCTCCAAGTTGCTCTTCGTTCGTCTGGGATGCAGAACGTTGGAGGAAAATCTTGTTACTCACGACCGATGTGAATGCTACCGAAAGTAATGTCATCCTCTGGCCTTCATCTGCCGCAATATGAATCGCTAGTGACTAGGGACCTTGCCAGACGGCGACTATCCGACGCTATTCATAGCATGACGCCTCGGCATGATGTGTAAGATAATCGATCAATCCCAGAAGTCTTCCACTATCATGTCCAAAGTCATCCTCGTCACAGGTAATGGTCATCCATGTCGCCAAATTACGGCATTACTTACACACGTCATTCCCCCCAGGTGCCAATACTGGGATAGGCTTCGAACTGGTCCGCCTCTTGGCTCAAAAAGGTCACAAGGTTTACCTTGCTGCCAGAAATGAAACTACGGGAAAGGAAGCCGCGTGAGTGAATTGCATCTTTTGGACAAACAAATTTTATGCCAAGATACAGAGAACAGTTGAAACAGGAGAATCTTAATGTTACGTTTGTGCGACTCGACGTCACGAATGTTGAGACAATCAATTCTGCCAAAGAATTCATCCAAAAGAACGAAGGAAAACTAGATGTTCTCGTCAACAATGCAGGTAACGTCTCTCGCGTGTTCGTCGGGATCACTATGATTGATTAATCCAAATTCGCGTCGATCAAAGGTGTTGCAGAGTTAGAGAAGGACCAAAATGCGACCACTATTGACGTTTCTGTCATTCGGACCTGCATGGAAGTGAATCTGTTCGGCCTGATACAAACAACCACGACTCTCCTGCCTCTCCTGCGTGCTTCTGCCCAGGCCGTAATTCTCAATGTAACGTCGGATATGTCTTCCAACTCGTTCCAGGCAAGGCCAAACGCCCCTCTCCAAGTCGTTGCGTACAATAGTTCCAAGGCCGCTGCAAATTCGTACACCATTGCACTTTCTCAGGAGTTGAAGAAGGAAGGGATCAAAGTTAATGCTGTGACGCCTGGGTTTACCAGTACCAAGCTGAACTTTTTCGGTCAAGGTGGTAAGACGTCTAAAGAAGGAGCAGACATATTGCTTCCCTGGGCGTTGCTCAATAAAGACGGTCCGACTTGTGAGTATCGTGCTCTCATATGCTTCATGTTCAAATTTTATTTTCTGCGTGTTCTTGTAGGCCAATTGATCGATGAGAAGGGCGAAATATTGCCCTGGTGACACCAGATTCACCGAATTTGTTATTTGTTGATAGTATGAGCACAGACATGATGTTTTGTCCGTTATACAACTTGTCTGACAGCGCAAAACTCAGGAGCTTCTGTGAAACTGATATTCGAATTTCACACCAGATAGTTTGCCACACATATGCAGTCGTCCCACGATCCCAACGGAGATACACGGTGTCTTACCCAAGTGTCGTGTGTGAACATCGATCTGAATAAAGGTAAAGGGACTATGCCAGGTTGGCCCACTTTTCATTAAAGATCGTCAGAATGCGGTGAGCTATTTACACATCCACCGAAGTGCCAAGTTTGGCATTATCGACATTATCTGGGGGCATGAAAACTTGGTCAATTCTTTCTTAACTTGCCACATCTAGGCTATCATCGTGCCTGTCATCGTATAATGGCTGTGTACATATTTACTTTCTAGGATCGACCCTGGTATGTTATTTGACCACATCGATTCGTTCCCTTAAACAAAAAAAAACAAGAAACGTGGACATCATCGTTTGATTTAGTCGTTTAGAGACTGCGCATGGAATGCTGGTAGTCTGCGATATGCAATGGTAACCGGTGGGAGCTCTCCCACTGGCATCGACAAGAATCTTGCCCCATGAAGGAGAAGAGAAATATTATTCTTCAATACATGGAAATGTGTTTTGACTTGGAATTGAGCCCCTCGGACGAGAAACGCGTGGCAACAATCATCTGAAGATGTATGTCATTTTACCCCCCTACCAGTGACTCGGATTGAATACGTGGGAACATCACCAGTATCTCAGTTGTATCTCAACCAGATCTCAACGTCAACACCCAACATTCAACGTTCAACACTGGCCAAATGTATGTCATCGTCTTGACGACTGAGCGGGTTCTTTAACGGACTTCGACGTCGACCAACTTGAAGGACGTGGATGATTCCCGTGCAATCGACCCCTCCATTAGTACTCGAGTATAAAACTCTGGTTCAAAAAGTTCAGCATGTCTCGCAGTATAGCGAAATCAATGCGAAATCAGGAGCAAAGGCACATTAGTGAACCAAGTCATTTTTAAGGCGGACACAGAGTACCTGCGTCGTGGGTCGACGTTGGTCAACACCGTGACCAAATGGAGAGAAACGAGACGGCGTCGGTCTAATGACGCCGAAACACCAGCTGGCGAGACGGCGTCTCGTCGTTTGCATAGTGGACCACTATAAAGTAGGTCATTATTTCGCGAAAAGGGGGGCCCGGTTACATGACTCCTCGTCTGCTGCAGCTCCTCTTGCTTGCTGCTACCGCGCTTTGGGCTGAAGCAGCCGACTTGCCCCCCAAAGTATACGGTGTCAATTTAGGCTCGTGGTACAGCTCGTGGTACGTACTCGACCGGTGAAGCGGGACGGCTGCTGATGAGAATGTTTTAGGCTCCTAATAGAGCCATGGATGGTTGATGGAGGTGGGTTAGGCAGGCCTTGGATATAAATCGACGTTGATTGGCTACTTTATATCTCAGGGTGGGTTAGTATCGGCGGCCAGTTTTGCGACGATTGTACAAACTGCATCTCCTCGTGTTGCCCTTCATTCGGTAATCGAAGCCTTTTGTCCCAGGAATACATGGTTCAACAATAGCGATGTACAACAGCTTGTTTCCGCCGGTATTAACACCGTTCGGATCCCAGTAAGTTCTCTCGCCATTTGGTATCATTGTTAACGATTGGCTAGCTTGGCTATTGGATTGTTGAGCCATTGGTAGACCGCACGACAGAGTATTATGTTCGAGGTGGATTTGTGCAATTGGTCAACTTAGTTTGAGCACCCTCAAGGGCACGCCGTGGCTGACCTTGTTTAATGTCGCAGATACGTGGATTGGGCCTGCTCAAGGATGCAGACATTGTTGCCATACTTGAACTACACGGTGCTCCTGGTGTGCAAGTTCCTGACCAGCCATTCACCGGTTTGTGAGATTCGCACTTTCCAAATTGAAAATGTCACATCTCATGCGATGTCACCAGATGCACTGGAAACGTGGAGTTTTATGTGAGTGCATCGACTCTTTTGTTTAATCTTAATCGCATGACGATCTTCATCAGACCCAATATAATTATCACAGGGCTCTTATCTGGACTGCCGTGTTGACCACGTTCAATCACCTCGTTCCCGAGTTTTCTAATGTAGTAGCGATCCAAGCTGTAAACGAACCTCTTATGGACGCAGCGTTGACGCCTGATTATGGCACATGTTAGTGACTTATTCCCAAGACTCGGCTCGTACTGAATTGACTGCAGACCAAACCCATTTTGTGCAAGTCGTCCGAGCTGTCGAGCATGCTTTGGGGCTTTCTGTCCCTAAATTAAACCTTCCAAAGCCAAATCCTCATTTGAACGTTACTGCTGCATTTGAATTTGCCATCCAACAAGGTGTTTACGATGCTGAAGTGCGCTCGGTGTTGCAAGTTAGCATGCCGATTCTTCTTGAAATGGCTGGTACTTTTCTACAGCAAGGAGTGTTGGGGCAGTATATCTAGCAGTAGTCCTACTCCTTTGATTACGACGTGCGTCTTTGGCATGTTAGCATCATGGTTCGATACTAATCTTTTGCAGGTTTATGGACTTCTCCTGGCAATCTAACCATCCTAGCAATCCCGCGGATGCTGCTATTGGATCTCAGCTCTATGACAATCACCTCTATCTTTCGTGCGTCCTCTCTCATCTAGAGCGCCCTAACTAAGACATTGTTGAACAGATTTGGGGTGCGCGTCACGTATTCGTGGTTACAATTAGTCTCATCTTGGATGGAACATTATAAATGCCGATCCGATGTCGTACCTGACTTACGTGTGCAGTAAGTGCATCCCAATTTCATCACATTCGTTATTAACAGCTATGCAGACCTCGATAGAGTAACGAGGGATGCCCAAGTTGGGAATACCCCACTTGTCTTTGGTGGTGCGTATGTAGTGCTACAGCATGCCCTTCCCGATACTGAACCCATACCGTGTCAGAATGGTCTCTGACTACGGGGTTTATAGCTTCGGATTCTTTCCTCAGGCAGTGGGCAGATGCACAAAAGCTGGCATATAGTCAGGGCAGAGGGCTGGATGGTGAGTCGCGTCGATGGACTATCAGGCATGCGTCACGGAAACTCACGCATGAGCGATAGTTTTGGAATTTTAAGACGATGGGAACATCGGCGCGTCAATGGTACCTACGTTGCCTTTATAATTATTTTTTGAAGGTCCGCTTAACTGACACTTCATCAAGGTCGTACTTGGAAGGCGTCAGACGTGGCTATTTCACAAAAGATCCTGCTCTTCTTAATGATCCGCATGTGTGTGACCCATTCCGGTAGAAATAGATCGTTTCAGATTTGGGCTTGTGTTATCTCACACAAGATTTGTGGGATATACTATAATCTGTGCAAGTGCAGTGCAAAGTGCAGCAGCATGTTGATCTGTGTGCAATGGAGGATAAATGATATGCTGCGTCAGCCACGAGCGGCGTGCTCGGCCGCCGCTCGGTGCGGAGCCTTTTTATTTATGCGGTATCCTATCTATCTTTCACACAAATCGAATGATCCGAGGACGGCGTGAATTAAATGAGCGAGGGCGTCGTCCGCTCACGAGACAAGATACCAGGATGAGTACTTGAGTCATGGGTGTACTTGGGTTGGAGACCCTCAACATGTGCCCATGATCCAATACACTTTCGGTGGATATTGTGGCTTGCGCCACAACATCTTCCTTTTATGTTTAGATTGAATGGTCAAGTTGGCTTCATTCAAGTTCACACATTATATGACTTCTTCCCATCCGCGGCCGCCGTACGACCATTAATATTCCCGTTATCATTCGCTTTGAACGTTAGAACCCTGCTGTAATAATGATTAATGATTGATGATTAGTTAAACAATGACATGCATGCGTGCAAATGCTAGGGTATACATGATTGTGTGTGTGTGTATGGATATCATTTCATAGTTCGTTATGGGGTCCCCAACTGTTCTGATTACCCAAAGGTCCGAATAGAAGGCACACATTCTGCCAAAAGCTCCTCGATATGTATTTGCCAGTAATCCGCGTCCGGCATGGATAATACCAGCTTGACATGACGGAGTTTCCACGAAGGATACCGTCTCGTTTCCATCTCAGTAAAAAAAGCCTCCTGCCGAGTAACGATAAGTCAGTAAACGTAAGCGAAAACAAGAAAAAGATATTTACAATACGCTCTTCTCTCCTTTCGCGACACTCCAAGGATGATCGTGATGATGACGATGAGGAACGTGTGCAGGATGAACGGGTTGGAGACACCGGTGGTGTGCATGGAACGACGTCTTTCACGTAGAGACACAGTCTCTCCAGTCTAGGCGCCTTGGTCGCCAATAGATCAATCAATCTTGGTGTCATCGTGACCGAGCTGATCCGCAGCTCTCTCAAACCGCCCCCACGCGCCCCGTGAAACGTGCTCAAAACCTGCTCGATAAACGAGGGTGATTGAATCGATCCCGTTATCGAGAGAGATGTGAGGGATAACTTGAATGCGTCAATACATGCGAGACAAGTGTCATGTGGGATTTGAGCGGTGCTGAGCTCCAGCGATTGGAGGCAGGTGCGAGATAGTTTTTGGAGAGACCACCAATCGGAATCGGGTTCAACATCGGAATCGGGAGCGATAAGGGCGGTTCCATATTCAACTTCATCCACGGGTTCTGAAAACGAGGGTCTTTTCCCTCCTCCGGCTGTAACGGGTTGTTCCGCGCGAAGAGCGAGCATCCGTAGACTCCTACAATGGCGATCGATGAATGTGCTCAAGTTGGAGGGGTCTCCCAGCTCGCGATTGACGTCGACGGGAAAGGTGATAAGGAGCTTTTCGAGTTTTGGAAGGTGTGCGATAAGAGGGAGAAGGTTGCTGAGTGGGACTTGGCCACGGGCTTCGATGTTGAGCATCTTAAGGGTCTTTCGCAATTTATTTATTGAGTTGGCGAGTGTGATGAGGGCCGGCGAGGTGAATGAGGACAGAGGCTGCGATGGGTCATCGTGAAGGCGGATCTGGAGCTCCTCGATGCAGGATAGCCCGCAAAAGGCATTTGTGTCGAGAGAGGATATGTTTTCGAGGGAGATAGTGATGGTGAGCCGATGTATTGGTGCGGATTTGAATAGACATGAGATGAGTTGTGTGGGGTTTTTCCAGAGATAGGAAAGGGGAAGGCCAGTCCAAGTAACATGATATTCGTTGACATTAGGGAGGCTGGACAGGACGTCTTGCATCCATTCTAGGAGGAAAGTAGGGGGAATACAGCATTTCCCTGATTTGAGAAACAGCTTGTAGCGAAGAATGTCCGACGTGCGACGTAAGGCCATTTGGGGCGCCTGGGTCGTATACAGCTCTCTTTTAAGAAAATCGGGGTATATATATACGGTTTTGACACGATATGACACGGCGGGATCCCTAGCAAGTATGAGGAAGAGCTCGCAAGGGAGAGAGAAAAAAATAAGAATACCTGAGTCTGACGAGGGTCCACAACATGCGTTCGTTGAGGTATGTGAAGCTTATCTGTCTGTAGCGATAATCCATGGCGAGGTTGAAAAAGAAGCTGTTGACGCTGATCATGTCCTTGAGACAGAGGGCGGGGATAAATTGAGCGATGGCAGTCCATACTGTGGAAGGCAGGGAGCGCATTGCGAGTGGGAGGAGAGAAAAGAGGAGCGTGCGGATGATTTATCATGATTTTGCGTGCGGAAGATGTTGCGCTGTCAGTTAAGCTGGATCCCCGAAAGACTAAATGAACACTTGCTTTTGCTTGTTTTGTGTATATTGAACTCCCGGCTCGACTCGGCCCGATCTCTCGTGACGGCAACAGCCAACCTCGTTCTTCGACAAATACCGGACACTCCCAGGCATGTCAATTAATCACAATTGTAATTAACTAGCTTAAACGAACTTTTCGTTTTCGGGTGGATGACACCGACCACAATTTCCATCGCCTTGCTGTGACGCCTCTATGACATATATCAAAACGGAAATCAGCTTTTTGATGTATCTTTCTCGTAAAGGTTAAAATGCACTTTATCGGCCATGTGTAGCAGAATTTACATCTCGTTTAACAGTTGCTCGCATCCGCCAAAGACAATGTAATTAATGCCGTTTGGCTTTGAAATTTGATTGTTGATGCTGTCTTTAGAAACGTAGTATGTTATCTCCTGTTACCATCTAGATGGAGCAAAAGACAACAATCCTGACTGGATTTGATCAGGTTCATCGCAATATCGATCTGAGAAGGACTTGGGACTTTGCAAATCGAAAGCGCGTTCTTCGAATTCTGATGCATCTCTAGATTCTCTACGGACCTTCAGGTTCTGGCGTTTTGTGCTCACGAAAAGTTGGCTGTAATTTTTGGACAAGACATCCTGCCCTTATTGATTCCGTCAATACTTTGTCTACTGGTTGTGTTGCGATTGGTCCATACTGGCACTTTTTCCGCGATGGTATGGAGTGAATGATACTGCACTGACGTCGCCCTCGTCAACCAAGTGGTTGACAATCCTCGACCAACCACCTGACCACGTCCCACAACCGCCTGCGGTAATGCACAAGGCAACCCGATCCCCAACCTCACCCAAGCCCTCGAAGCAACAACCAGCTAATCCATTCCACCTTCCTGACCTTTAGCGGTATCGCATAAATGGCTACACTTTCATCCTTTTTCGCCATGGTCGGCGCGGCCGCGTGATAGACTAGTTCGGGCAGCTACGAAATACGCTGAGCAGGGATCTGGGGCTGTTCGGCCTCGCCCGGTGGTAGCGGAATCTACTTGCGGGACGTCGGATGGTGACAGGATCTCCGACACCCAATAGGCTCCAACACTACTCGGAGTTCCGCAACTTTATCGATGGAAAGTCTGTTCGCGGACCGGCAGGTGCACCACAACGACCAAAAGTGAGCAAAAAAAAAAAACCCGCTATACATGGTATTCCTCCTCGCCATATCTGGCATACCCTATGCCATGTCGAAGCTTAATTATCGAATACTACAACGTTGTGCGCAAAATGAGGCTTCCGCCAACGCCGGACTTCTGCCTCGGCAACTACCCCTCTTACTCCTTCATCGCTCACCTTTGTGCGCGCATTGAGGTCCCTTCGGAGTATCAAGCCAAAACGAGCTATCGCTCAAAGAAAATGACATTGTCGCCATTACGGGCAAGCTATATTCGAGAACAGCAGGCGCACCGTGGATGGACGGGAGTTGATTTCCCAACAAGTGGGTGGAAGTGCTTCAGGGACGGGCCGAAAGCCCGAATCGGTAAGGGAGATTAAGTTGGTTGGTGTGGCGATCTGATAAGATTGAATTAGATATGGCATTGCATTCGTCTCTGTTCTGCTCTCATGCTTGCCTTGGATGTTACCCCTACCAGATTAGTACTTTAGTAATACCTGTTCTAATAGAATAATCCTGAAGGCGCTCGGCATCCTGAATCGTGAAACCTAGATACGCACTTATGTAAAGTGCCCAGCAGCCCGACTCGGAGGCCGTATCCATCGCTGGAAGACTTCCCTGGTTGCCCCTTTTTGGGAGCTGTACCCCAAGTAAACCAAGAATGCATCGCTATGGCAGCAAGTACTGTGGCTTATACGGGGTAATACTATAATCCTCGATATAAATTATAATGTCCTGTACCTGATCAAGGGCGACGCAATAATTCGCACGTACATAGATACGCCGGCCTCGCAAGCTTGACTAGGCGCTTGGGAATCCGGCTCGAGCGTTAGCTTGTTGGTATTGCTGACCTCCGGAGCGCTCCCAACGATGATGCTGCCGTTGCCCGTGTATACCCCTTTGAATTCTCCTGCTCGGGCGGATCCGCGCACTGACCCGACTGTCGCCCAGCTTCTGGTGATAAATAAACCTTACATCCACTCTGAAATCATTGGTAACACACGCCGAACAGGGAGACGCAGTGGCAGGATATGGACCTGAACGGCGCTACATGTCCTTTCATCGACAACAGCCATCCAGTGAGAACTTCAGCATACATGGCTGGTCGATCACGAATTGATCGTAAGATCGGCCAGAGACTGATCAAGCGCATCCAGGGGCCAAGAAAGCTCCAATGAGTGTTGTGCTCATCCAGCATTTGAAAAGGCATCGAGTTCCAACATCAAATGTTCAGATGGTTCCTAGTAGGCGTTATGTCGTCACATACGGGACATGCTAATGGTACTACTACAAGCTTTCAGACCAATCAGGCTTGAGTTGAAGGAGGCGTTGGTAGGACATCGCCATCACAACACACAAGGGGCGAGTTCCCAAATTCCTCTCATGGAGAAGGCTGCATGTTCTACCATCGAACAGTTCGCTCAAAGAGGGTCAATGACTACAAACAATCGCTAGCCGGTCACCACCATCACCACAGATCGCTTTGATAAGGCGAATTCCTTGAATGTCTTGTATCATTCACTTGCATGACGATTTGAGTCAGAACAAGGACCGCGTCTCAGTCACCACGCGACACGGACCAGTCACTGGAGGACGCGCCTCGAATGGAGCTATCGTATTTCTCGGTACGTCCTGAGTATGACCGATGTTACAACGTCAACGTTTACCATTGACAGAAATACCGTATGCACTACCTCCTAAACGATTTTCGGACCCTGAGCCCTTGCCCTCTGATCATCGATACGAAGAAAGGGAGTACATCAAAGAAACTTCTTGTGAGTACACAATGAGATTTGGGGCACTCGTTATTGTGTTTAACGTTCTGTGTAAAGACGCCGTCCAGCCGAATAATGACGGACAAGCAGCACGTATGCCAGTTATCATGTAACAAAATTTGCCTGAGCGACTCCCGCAGATGTTCCTTTCACAAACAAAGTGGGACTCGGCCAGCCATCTGAGAATCCGTACGTCATATTAGTATGGGGAGAGATGTTCCTACCGACCTCGCCTTAAAGCCTGTTCCTCAACATCTATATTCCGCCATCCTTCCCTTCGCAAAAAGGATTTCCTGTAAAGGTGTACATCCACGGAGGGCAAGTTCTCTCCCACCCAGATCACCAGATCTTGAAAACCTAAGCAATGATGACTAGGTTCCTCCAATTCGGCTCTCCACACGGTGTGTCTGCGCAAGCACATTATGTTGCTGCCGAACGGTCGGAAGTATGGGTTAACATTGGCTACCGGGTGTCTGCTTTCGGATTCGTTGCTTCCGATCAACCGCGTTTAACTGGAAACTACGGCTTTAAGGATCAATGGCTTGCGCTGCAATGGGTGAAATTAAACATTGAATCATTTGGAGGTATGTTTCCTCTAAGCTCTCGGTCAGGTTCTGAACTCGTTTTTCCAGGTGATCCTGGAAATATCCAGCTTCAAGGCCTTTCCGCAGGTAAAGTGATCATGAGACTTATATATGGCCCCCTGGTCCTTACATTGTGACGCGTAGGCGCACATTCGGTTCATCAACAACTCTTTAAAGTGTCCTATTTACCGGAAGGTCAAAAAGCCCCATTCCGATCAGCAGTTCTGCGATCAAATGCTATTATGTACGCGTCATTACCATCTCATGATCAGTCTATAGTTAATCATTGAATTAGGACCGATCCCAAGACTCCGGAGGAACTGCGACTTCAATTCCGCGCATTGTGCAAGGCATTAGAATTGGATCCTGATTCCCCGGATATCTTGGATGTGTTAAGAGATACCGTCAAAGTTCCTTGGACCAAGATAACGAAAGCGATCGAAACCGATGCGTTAGGGGTTCAGTACGGGACATTCCGAGGATGTTTATCGAGCGATTGGATATCTACATCTCCAGGACCCATGGAAATGCAACGTTCAGGCGAGTTTGCTCGCTGCTTACGAGAGCGTGGAGTGCATAGCATTGCGGTCGGAGAAGTGGTGGACGAGTGGTACATCTATTCGCTTTCACACCCCATATCCTCGACGCGGGATATCGGGCCGAATTTGACGCGATACTTCTCTGAAGCCTTCGTCGAGAAGCTCATGCAATGTTTCAGGAAGTTGCCCGAAGATGCAAGCCAAGAAGATGCAACAAAATTGTTTGGCGAGATCATGAGTTGTGCGCAGGTTCACGTTCCAGTCCGGCTGTTACACAAAGATCTGTCCGCAGCGGGTTTTCCTGTCTTGAGATATAACATCGAGTGGGTACCTGAAGAGTCTCTTGTAGAAGGCATGTCGCGTAAACACATCACGAGTTACCATTGACAGCAAGGCATGCAGGTTACGTGACGCATGCCTGTGACAAGTCTTTATGGACACTGTCAATCCCCTCTATGACAGCGGATGAACTTAATATCGCCCGGAACTGGTTGAAAACGTTTTATGACGAAGTCGATGGGTTGAAAGCGGATGATTCCCACTCGATGCGAGAACCCAGTGTTGTCCTCAAGTTGACAAAGGACAGGGCAGTTGAATGGTGTGTCGACAAGGGTTATGACGATCTGTTGAGTAAATTCTGAAGTGATCTGGCTGATCCATACAAACGAACGTATGGCGTAGTTGGGATAGACTGCATATAGACGCCTTATTGTTTCCGGCATTTTCCGCCGCCCGGCCGTCCAGCGTCTGGTTACCGTTCTGGCGAGTCTCGCCACTCTCGTCGGCCCTCCTACCTATTCTTGTAGACGTTAGATTGCTCGCCTGATGTCTCCCCAGGGCAGAGAGGTGTATTTGAAAGAAGCTACGCGAGCGTGTGCTCCAAAAGGACACTGTTCATCTCGCAGTCAGCCTAGCACCAAGTAGGTGGAATAATGAACCCGGTAATCGCAAAGAAAAAAGTGAGAGGAAGGTCGGGGTCGAGGTTGGGGTCGGGGGAAAGAAAGTGGCGAACACTGACCTCCTTTTATATATTTCAGCGGCTGCACTTGTTTGGTCGGAACGCGATCGAGCACGCGACTGTTTGCAGCGTTGCAGTTACCCGAGGAAAAGGGGATTTCTATCTATCGGTAAGGCACCTGTCCCGACAAACGAAGCACTGCGAGTATCGATCCTATTTTCAACGCGGTTGCTTCATAAACCGATTTCGGCGGGATCCTTTACTGCCATTAACGTTTTAACAATGACCAAAATATTAGGCCTGTGCGTTGCAGCCGCGCTCTTGCCGTCTACTCGTCAAGACCACTACGCAGCTCAAAATTCGCCGAACAATTTCATCTCTTCTTGGCTGGCATCTTCCGATCACTTCTGCATGAGCGTTGCTACCTTAGTCAGCAACTCAATTCGTTAGTCGAATTGTTGCTCAAGTTAGTCAACTTGTCAGATTGAAATGAAGTTGGATTGCAAAATTAGTTAATAACATTAAAATCTGAGGATTTAGGCGCCGGAGATGGGATTGTTCTGCGGGCCACGTGGCCGCAGCGGACATAAACATTACGCAGCTCTTTTGATTCATCCATCCACAAGACAATAGACATCCGATTACATCCAAGCACCCTACAGGACCGGTCAGTTCTTACCTGCTTTGATGATGTCTCTGTCAATTATTCCAGCAATCGTAGTGTGACAATGTCCCTGCAAGTGAATCTTTCCAGCAAAGCCTTGAGCGATGCATATCATGACGTTCTGAACAATCGCGGCATTAACTGGGCGCTCTTTACATACGAGGGGGGCAGGAATGATTTGAAAGTTCAGGCCAGAGGAAATGGCGGACTGGAGGAATTGCAGGAAGAGTTTTCAGACGGCAAGTACGACAAACTTTATTCATAGATCAGGACACTTTGGCTGACGGTATTATGCAGGATGCAATATGCTTTTGCACGTGTCATGGATCCGAATGTATGCAATGGTACAGATCTTGTACCCGCACAGATCTTACCCTTTTGTTGTTAGACTCAACTTCCCAAGTTTGTGCAGATCAACTGGTGTGGCGACGGCGTTCCAGAAGCTAGGAAAGGCCTGTTTCATACCCATTCGAGTGCTGTGGGCAAGTTTCTGCGCGGAGCACATGTCGTGATCAGTGCACGGAACGAGGTACGTTATCAATGAAACAATTGGTCATGTTCCCATGCACACACCGGCAGGGCGATGTTGACCCGGCTGTTATCATGTCCCGCGTAGAAGCTGCATCTGGAGCCAAATATACCGCACATAAAGAGTCACCTCGTCAATTTGAGCCGATAGTGCCTGCCGGAACCAACTACAAGCCAGTAGGGAAGGTCGATATCGCCGCGTTGCGAGCGACGCCGACTCCATCTGTTTCTACGCCTCCACCGCCTCCATCTGCTCCACGTACAACCTTTGGTAGTGCAAGATCGGGAGCATCTGCTGCCTCGTTGTACGGTAGGGGATCGCCTTCTACGGTTCCATCTACGCCTGCAGACGCATGGCCGGAAGAAACCCCTTCAGCGCCTCCGCCCCCTGCTCCGCCGGCTGCGAATCGGGCACCGCTGTTACCGATGACTGCAAGGCCTGCATTCAGCGCTCTTGTAAGTGGTTGTCATTCATGTGCAACGTTGTAATCCTCAAAAATGTGAAAGCCTTCTCAACAGGCGACGCCTATGTTTCGCACGGCATTTACCCCTAGACCTGCAACACCAGATACCGCGACCAAGGATGAGGAGGAGAAGCCAGTTGGATCGGCATACACTCCAGTTTCCTTACCACCTCCCAAGAGACTTAAAAATCCATTTGCTGCATTTGAACAGCAACAACAACAGTCCACTGCGCCCCCTCTCAGATCTAGCGTGAGCGCTGGAGGACCTAAGAAATTGACATGGAGTGAAAGACAAGCGCTCGCAAAGAAGCAAGCAGAAGAAGAGGCGGCGAGAAGTCGCAATGCCAGTTTTGTTCCTCCTGCGCCAGCGGCCCCTGCCGTGACCCAAACGTTCACGTCAAGCGCGCCTACATTTGGTAGAGCAACGTTTGCTAAGCCTGGTCCCCGCAATTTCGGCGCGGTTGGTGCTGGTGCGGCTGTCGGAGCAGGTGCTGCGTTGCTCTCGCGTACAGCTTTTGATGATGCTGATCACGAAGCCGATGAAGGACCGGCAGCTCCGGTATGTACCGTTTTCGATTCGTCTTAATTTAAGGAATAATGTATATGATACCAGCCTCCTCCTCCTCCTCCGCCACGACCCCAAGTGGAGGCGGTAGCAGTGTCACCTCCGCCGACGCCACCGCCTCCACCCCCGCCTCCCCTGCCGGTGAGGCAACAGGAGCCTGAATTTGAGGCGGCTCCCAAGCCCGAATTCGCTCCCCCACCCCCACCTCCCCCGCCGCCACCACCACCTCCTGCAATGCAGGCAGAGGAAGAGGACGTCCAATTTTCGCCTCCACCACCGCCACCACCACCACCACCACCACCACCACCACCGTTTCCTCCTGCAGCACCCGTTGCACATGTATGTCAGATTATTTATACATCACATGAGATAGCTCACTTTGTGCTAGATGGCAGCATTGAGCGTGAAAGAACCGGAGCCAGAGCCAGAGCCAGAGCCAGAACCTCAAATAGAACACGGCGCTGCTGCTGGAGGTCAAGGAATAGTTGCTGTCGTGATTTATGACTATGACGTAAGGACTTTTCCCCCATATGCCAAATCGTGTAGCCCACTATTCAATCATAGGCTGCTGAAGACAACGAGATGAATTTGATTGAGGGGGAGTACATTGAACAGGTTGAGGAAGTCGGAGATGGATGGTGGGCTGGTGTTGGACCTGGGGGCAAATCGGGGCTATTCCCGTGTAAGTTGTTGTTGTCATTTTGCCGTGAATGCTCACCGTTTTTTTTTTTGAAGCCAATTATGTAGAGATTGTCGAACAGTCCAACGTTCCCGTTGAGGAGGAAGCGCCTCCGCCGCCGCCTCCTCCTCCACCGCCACCACCACCTCCCCCAGCCGCGGTACGCGATGAGCATTGGTAGATCCTGCTGATTACTGATTTGAATTACTCGGTAGCCGGCCGCGCCCGCAGAGCCGCCAACACCCCTCGCCGATGAAGGAGTCACTGCTATCGTGCTCTATGAGTAAGCTCTATGAGTCACCATTCATCGAGGTACTCATTGTTTCCTCCCAAAAAAGCTACGATGCCACGGAAGATAACGAGGTATCGTTCCGGGAAGGTGAACGGGTTACACAGATTGAGGCAGCATCGGATGATTGGTGGGAAGGCGCGCTGCCAGACGGGCGACGTGGTTTATTCCCTGGTAAGAGAGGTTCAGATGCATCCACAGCGTGAACTCACGTTGCTTCACAGCCAACTATGTCGAATTGGAGGCTCGGGAGTAATTAATTAGCTACTTTTAGACTACGTTTCTATCTTTAGATTTGTTTGACTGTTATCTGCGACGACATCCGCCAAAGATGCTTTTCGCCAATAACAAAGGTAGATGCTATGAATATTCTAAAACTCGCAGCCAACAACGTGTGTTTTACAGCATGTTTCAGTCCCTCCGTACACCCCGCATACAGGAAAGCATGGGGTGTGTATATATGCGTTCCGTTTGATGACCTCCAAGTCCTTTTCTTGCCCAGTTAAAAACGGAGGCTCTTTGACACATACAGAACGTGAATTCTATGATGCCCACTACTTCTTTTGCGACGGAATGGACGATCCGTGGCTGTCAGAGTAAGCTTTACGTTCTAAAAATGAGACTGATCGCCGACGGACAGACGCCCTCTGCTAGCTTGTCATCCAAACGATTAATTGTTTGAGCTTCACTAGACTCTCTCCGTTCTGTAGAGGTGATCACCTGTCTGCTAGGTTCGACATCCTCATTGGATAGCGGAATGCGTTGCCGAGAAGTACATCATGCCCATAGCGCCGTTTACGCTTGATGGTCTGACTTTTCATACAATGCATGTATATGCGCATATAATGACGCGTATCTGGATTTATAGGGCGCTTTGAACCGGGCATCGTCGAGTCTGCCGAGAAAGTCTCTCAAGAGTTGATAGAAACATATAAAACGCCAAAGTCTGGGGCTTCGGGAAGAACTGAGAAAGCGACAAAGGAGCCTGCGAATGGTGAGCCAGGAAACAAGACCCAGTCCCGCAAGCGACCTTTAGAGGAGGATACCGTAGAACGGTGCAGAGTGGTGAAGAGAAGCAGGATCAGATTTGCGGATACCTCTCCGAGAACACCTGCCAAGCGTCTGGAGTCGCCTCTTTCTGACTGTCGCGTGCGTGACTCGTCGTCCCCTTGCCTTGGCGCCGCAAACGCCGCAATGGCAAGAACCCACACACTGTCCAAAGGTAAAGGTACACGTAAAGATGACTCTGTCCTTCCTGCCAGAACAAGCATATCGGAGCATGCTGCATTTTGGCAAGATCTCATTCATAGGCAGGAACAACCTGGCGGTTTGCTGAACCTGCAGGTCGAGGACGTGCTTCGAGCACCAGCCATAGAATCAGCCCTGTTCTGTTCGGGAGGCGCATACCTGGGCCAGCCCTTTCACGTCAAAACTGGGAATGGAAAGAGCATGTCCCCGATGGCGACGGGTGACTCGTCAGCGAGTACGTTATTAACGTCAAACGCCAAGTCCTCGAGGCAAGGGCAGACTTTGTCCAGGCCTACAGTTCCGTGGATAGATTTAAGAATGGTTGCGAAAGGCTCACAGAGAACGCCGCGTATGCTTAGGGCGAAGCGGTTAATGGTTTTGAGATACGATGGCATTGAATAATACCCGCTTGGATACCTCCGTCGTTTGCTCCCTTTGAGAATCTCGAAAGGGCCAGAATTGCAGGGATATTGTTCCAACTGAGATTATTATAACGTGCTGATGAGAACTAGCATCTGACCCACTCGAGCCTGCGCACGGAACCAATGTTATTTCAATTAATTTATTAAATAATCGTGGGAAATACCACGTGAAATTGTTCAGCTCTGTGACTGAGCCAAGCGCTCAGCCAGAATGCCTCGCGTTATCCTCGTACGTCCTTCTCATCCTTCCACACTTGTGAAAATACCTTCATATCGTTATTTTACAGAAGCCACCTGCGGAGAATCTTCATGATGTCCAACGTATCCCCTCAAGCATCGCAGCTTCACGGAGCATCAGTGGCGAAAAGCCTGAAGCTTCCAAAGTGAGTCGGCTAACGTCCTTGGGTTGTCACGCTAAAAAAACACACGTATCCAGCCACCATATCGAGCAGCAAGCATGAAGTACAAGGAAAAGTGCGTCTGGTGTCGTGCAAGCTCCGGTTTCTCTGGGTCGTTGACGCTTCGAGGGTAGGTTCAACGCGATGCGGCAGAAATACGAACAAGTCACGGCGGTAAGCGGCACCACCACGGATGTCATGATAATCGAGCTCTGAGGCGTTTTTTTCCAAGAGACACGAAGACTTTCAACGTCAGCTAGACGTCGCCAATGCGAAGATGAAAAAGCTCCAGACTGAAAACGAGTACATTATATTCTCTCTTTTTTTTTTTTTCTGACCCTATCTGACATTGATTGTTCCCAGACTGCTTCTCGATGTCATTGCCTCTGGTGCGACGAACGTCTACCCCTACCCGCCTCTGCCTTCTCATATTTCTACACCGATTGAGCCTAACCAGCCCTACTTTCACCAACCCCATCCTTACCCTAATCCCCCCAACATCCCTCTTTACAGTAGCCAGAGAATTCACGAGACCGCTCCTAGCTACCAGCAAGGCCAACCGCCACCTTTACCTCTCCAGCCAAACAGCCATCATCCCCACTCGCATCCCCATCCGCACCCACACCCGCAATCCCATCCTCAACCGCCGCCGCCGCCTCTGTCGCTGCTTCAACCCCAGTCCCACCACCGCTCGCCTCACTTGATGCAACCGAACGGGGGCGGGGGAGAAAGGAGAAACGGGTACCCGTCTTCCAACACGGGCAGCACAAGTATCTCAACGTCGCACACGAGAACGATGCCAATGGAGGTACGTTTATTTTTATTTTTTGGGGGGTGGGCGTGGGGCCGCAGTACAAATCCTCATATGCATCTTTGTAGTCTCATGAACGGGAGTTGGTGGGCCCTGCACCTTTACCGCCGCCTCTAGGTCAACGGGCCCCTACCCCTCCTCTATCATCTCTACGACCTCCGTCTACCGAATACCACGAGGCAAACGGGCGACATACCTAATCAATTCTTCATCCTATCGAACGCTTTCCTTCTAATAATAATATATATATATATATATATATCTCAGTTGTTTCGTTGCAAGTATATTTGTTATGTATACATGTATATGTGCATCTGTATGTATGTATGTATGTATGTCAGGGGTAGATACAGAAAACAAGTTATACCGCATCTGTGTTCCCCCATGCCCCGCATATGTATATATGCATATATATATATATATGGATCCAGATTCTACAGATATCGCAAATCATCACAAAATGTTACACAAGAGGATATATAAACAAGTGTGTTTGTATTCCTTTTTCTTTGTATTCCTTTTCCAATTTCGGCTTTTTTAATTTCGGTTTCCTTTGCATGTGGATATTCGTCAATGTAACACAGGGGGGTGAGAAAGAAGAAACAAGGAAAGAGACAATAAGAGGTCTAGGTCGCAAAAGAGGCAAGACGCATAGTCCAAGAATCGAGCCAAAAAAAAAAAAAATAGGGTGGGGGAGGAATCCGTTTTTTTTTTTGAGCCGTCGGGTTGGAGGTTTCTCCTCGCGGGGTTAAGGATCGTCTGTTTCCCTTTTTTCCATTGGTTTCCGCAGTTTAGTGGTAGGTAGTGGGTGACTTCTATGGCTGTAGTTATCTTTGCGTGCGAAAGGGAAAAAAAAATAGGGAGGAAGAGGAAGGAAGAGGGAGGAAGAGGGAGGGAAGAGGGAGGAAGAGGGAGGAAGAGGGAGGAAGAGGGAGCGCATGCAAAATGGGAGCGGTGAGTATGTACGATGGATAGATGGATGGATGGATAGGATGGATGTACCGTCGTAATAATACATGCAATTGCGTGTTGTTGATGAAGCGACAAAAAAAATATAAAGTCCATGGACGATGGGGGTATCACCCATTTTTCCAAATGTTGCGCGCGCATGGCGTCGAGAGGGGAGAACCGGAGGGACGGGACCAAACGGGAGGAGCGGACGCTCACGAGAGCGAGCGAACTGCCATCGACCGACAGACGGCGTTGATCAATGAAGCGCAAACGAACGGGCGAGCCACCTCCACGAATCACCGTGTCTCGCCCTGCAAGCTCGGCACGCTCAGCAACGCCGGAACACCCACGCTGCCGCCCGCGCCTCCACCGCCAGGACCAGCACAAGCGGCAGAGGAAGAAGAAAGAGGAGGAATACCGCCTCCCCTGGTCATCGTCCCAATATTCGGCACTCCCCTCGGACCAGCAAGCGAACTCCCGCTCCTTGGACGGCCAATGATTCCACTCAGCCCTCCACCACCACCCGTTGCACCCCAGGAGGTCAACCCCCCAAATCCACCATACCCCAGCGGCGCACTGTCGCTCCGCGCGCGGCTGCCCGCGCCTTTTTTAACTCCGACACCACCCACACCCACACCGGCACCCAGCCCAGCTGCACCCAGTCCGACATTAGTGCCGCCCAAACCAACACCAACACCATGCTGCATACCCACACCTCCATGCGGGTGTCCGTGCTGAATCCCAACGCCGACCACAGGCACGACACCTACAGGACCCCCACCGAACGCACCCCCGCTCGAGGGCCCCGCGGTCCCAGGTGACGACACCGAAGACGGGAGCGGGGAGAGAGAATCCGAGCTTCCGTCCATACTCGACGGGGGCCCACCAGGTGGCGCAGCCGATCCCGCCTCATCTTCCGCAGAAAGCCGCTGGCGCTTCGTGCTTCCTCTTCCCGTCGGCGAAGGGATTCCCGAGGTAGTGCTAGACGTAGAGCAAGAACAAGGACTGTGCCCCGAGTGGGGACAGGGGCCGGGAACAGGACAGGGGCCATTACACCCGTTTTGATTATTTCCGTTACTGCTACCACCGTTCGTAATGGCGTTGCCGGCATTCCCGGCGCTGCCCGCGCCTGGGCCGTCGTCGAACAGGTCCACGGACATGGAACGCGGGGAGAGTTGGAGAGGCGTGGAAGACGTTGATAGTCCGTCCGTCGTTGTCCCGCTTCCGCGTGGAAATGAAATGTGTTGAAAAGATTGTTGTCGAGAGATGTGATGGCTATGTCGGTGGTGGTGTCCATGGTGAGAGTGGGGATGGTGGTGAAAGTCCGTCGCGGTTGGGCTTGAGTTGGGTGTATGGAGGCGCATCGGTCCTCCACTCGTGAGGTCACTTATCGACAAGGGTGGTGGAAAACGGGTGGATGATGGCGTGGTGACGTAAATATTAGGGCTATCATTTTCCAAAATGTCGGATGGGAATGGGGGCACTGCAACCATAAGGTCAGCAACATAAATGGTCGTCAGCGGTGTCACGAACGTCCACCTAGACTTTTTCCGACCACGTCCCATAATCTCCCTAGCAGACTGACGAGTTTTTCCGCTCTCCTTCGTTCAGCGGCGAGCTGCTCCCACATGCGTCTATTTTCATCCCTGAGAGAATTGAGCTGGGCAGCGACTTCGCCGGGAAGTTCAATGCGGTGTTTCATGCCTGGATCGGGTTCGAGCGCTTTTCGTTTGATCTCATCGAGAAGATCAGGCCGGCCACGGAGGAACTTGTGGTGGGAAAACTCCCACGTCTGTGCATCCGTTGAAGTACGTTGGGCACGAGGAGTCTATATTGGGAATCGGGCACGGTGAGTGAAGGGTAGCCCAACGCGAGGCGAGGAAGGGGCTGGAACGGACCCTGTTGATTTTGTGAAAGCCGTACATGTTTAGCTGTCTTACGAAGCTGGAGAACTGATCAGGGGCAACTGAGCTTGGGTCACTGCCGCAGAGAGCGGATAAACTTACGTTGTTGTGTTTGAAGTGGGAGCCAAGGATGCTCCTACTGAATTCACCGACGTTGGAGACGACGAAGGAAGTGCCGAGGTCTGTCCAAGAGATAAAATGCTGCGACTTGGGGTCGTTGATCATCCTGGGCCCAACGGTGTGTCAGGAGGGATAAAGGCACGGTAGTCTACGTACTGGTACAGCTTGGTAACAAAGTTGTTGGTACCCATGGGTTTACCGAGAGTAATGCCTGCGGAAGTCGGTGAGGTGAGCGCGTTGCTTGGCGCAGAAGAGGGTGTGTTTGCAGGCTGCTGCTGCGGAGTTGCTTGCTGCGCCTCGTCACTGCCGCTGCTCCCAGCAGCATCTTGGTAGGAGGAAGAGATATCCTCGCCGGTGTAGCTGCCGGTGTCGACATCGTAGCCGACGAGCGAGGCAGAGTTGGCGGAAAAGGAGCGTTTTCTGGGCATGGCGGAGGATGCGCGAGATGGAGGAGTTCTCTCATGGTCATACTGCTGATGGTCGAACTGAAACTGAATGTGAGGAGGATTGAAGGGATTTGTATTTGGGCTGATGGGGGTGACTGGGGAGAGAGCGGCTGAGGCAGGAGAAGCGACAGAAAGGGAGGAGATATTGAGGGAGAGGGTGGGGTGGTGACGGTTGTAGGGGAAGGCAGGCGGCCAGTGCTGGTGGTTGTAGTGCGAGGCATCCATGCGCCGCTCCCGCAAAAGCCCTCTTTTTCTACTTACAACCCGCCCCGCATGTGACCGCGACCTCTCGCCCCTGCATCACTAACTCTCTTCAGGGGGTAACTCCTCAAACCTGCATCGCCTTAAATATTTATTGCTGGTTGAGATATCCCTTGAGATCACACAGACTTTATGTTCTTTGTGCTGATGTAATCAACACATATATTACCTCGATCAACCAACCAAGGGTCCTCAACACATCGTCGATGCGGACCTTTTTACTGATGCATTAGGTCGGATCGCCCGCGCAGTATCTATATCCCTTCCTGGTCTATACTGACCTCAATCCCTTCATGGACGACGGCGGAAAGCCTCGAGAACAGCTGAGTCGCCGTAGGGTTGGTCTCTAGTCTAAGTTCTAGGATACTGGAGCCAATCAATGGGTGGTCAATGGCGTGGAAGCCAACACTTACAAACGGCAGGCCTAAGTCCGCCCAATTCATTACCACCGGCCGTAGAAGACACTAACAACAGTACTTACAAGCAAATTGGGTACGATCAAAGTCATGGGGTGCGTCACGCTTTTGATCTCCGGTGTACTAGACGAGGCCGTCATTGGAAGAAGGTCAATGTATGAGAACAACTCACAACACATCCGCGCATGTCGTATATCCATTAATAATGAGCATAATGAAAACGTACGTGATGGCTGACGAATTAGGTGGGATGTCTCATGCACCTCCAGAAATTGAAATGTTACCTTGAATGAAGCAAAGTCTGCCCAGACGACCTCTAATGTGAGGATCACGGACGTAGTACTTGTAGTGGGTTAGCTGCCAAGAAACATCTCAAATAACTGTCCACCTACGTATATCACGATGGCTGCTGCAGTGACATCTAGGCCAATTGCTCCGTACTATTTCTAATTTAGCCAATTTGTGGAGAAGGAAAAATGTGTGCATTCCCACTAGTACGAGCTGGGAGTTGCCATCATCAATCTCTATTTTAACAACAGACCAAAAACACGCACACCAAGTTTATGTCTTGCGCCCGGCAATAACGTTGAACATTGTTGATGGTGACGCGGCTCGGTCAATATCCAAAAAACTGTGTTTACCCATATCGACGCAACGGTAAAGGCAAGAAGCGCAATGGAAAACAACCACGCCAGCAGCTTTTTTCTGCCGCTGAAAACCCACGTGCGCACTAGCAGAAGACCTAGATAAGGTTAATATCAGTAACGCCTATGGATAGCGTTTTGGTAACACAGGGACAGACAATGGGGTAAAATTTGCTGCGCCATTGAAAATATCAGGTTTGGGTAGGAACATTGACATAACACTTTACCAGTACAAGGTATATCATTCCCTGTGGACGCGCCCAGATCGAGCATGCGTTTTTGTCATGGCCAGTCGTGTGTACAAATATAACCACCGGCCACAATCCAAGAGTCATGGCACGACTTATCAAATACATGGTTTTGATGGTGCTCCAGTCCGATTTGTATACCTTGGAAAAGTTACAAGAGACTTGTGCTCCATTATTGATACTGCATACCAATCTGTATTCGTCGTCAAGACTAACAAGCGTCCCTTGGTATTTATCACTGTTGGGATCATATGTGCTAAAGGCAACGTACAGAAGAAGGAACTCGTATACGCTCAAGGCATCTAACCAAAAGTTAAATTGAAAGTTTTGATCGAGCTAGCTAGTTCATACAAATGCCTTCTATCGGTGTGAGATACTTCCAAGGCCCTTTGCGAGACACCGCTTACCGACGACAACCCGCGCACCGCTTTTTGCGATGGAGAAAGAGACAAATCAACGAAAATCGCAAGTTGTTGTCCAGGTGACTTACGCTATATCTGAGGCTGAATGATGCATGCTTTAGAGAACGATTAAAGAAAGGTCTGAATATCGCATGGCATGATTTATAGGCGCACCATCTATGAGGGTCACTTGATGCCAATTTTTAGTGGTAGATCCCATTCAATTGTCCAATCATCTGGTATTCAATTGTCCCCCAAGAGTAAACAGCCGGGATGATGAATACGTTGTTGGAGGCGGATTTATAGCAATTAGAAGCACGTAGCGGGTTCCTGGTTTTTTTCCACCGGATCTTCGCCCTCCGCCGCCGATGAGCGCCGACGTGGCGACCAACTGGAAAGATTAGTTTGTCCATGGCCCTAACAGCTCGATATGCTCAACAACTTGAATGCTGGATCAGGTCATATGAATCTGCCACACTCACGTTGGCTACAGACATAACATTCGTGTATCCAACCCTGCCACAAGTGAATCGCCGTCCAAGATACCAAGCAACCGATTTCCATTTCGGTCCGCGACCATGTGGCATCGGACATTGATAGGCATCAAACCCTATCCCAAGTCTCACAATGGCGGTTGCGTTCCCTAGATACGACGACTGGAATCCGATTTGATGTGAAAGGTGTAGGTGCGGATCTGGGAGATCGTAGAGGGGCTAGTTCATTGTTTATGGTGAGCGTACTAGCTAACACATGTCGCCTTTTAAGTATGGCAGTAATTTGTGGACTTGATTCGATGGTGAAGAGATCCATAGGAACATCTACCTCGTAAACCGTAGCCCATTCCCAAGCATTGTCACAGCCCCGCCGTGGGCCGCACATTAAGTAAAAAGAAATTTCCTGTTCAGAGGATATGCAGGGATCATGTCTGCAGGAGGGATGCTCATCATTGCTTTGAAAGATGGCTTGTTGAGTACGCGTCATCTGATCAATTAATTTACCATTTGCTGCTTGTTTTCGGTCATGAACGAGTCGGGCTATCGGAACTTCGCTGTTTCATTTGGCTAAGGATAACGAAGGCAATGTGTCCGTCTTACTTTAGGCTATGAGCCAAGAAATGAAGGTTGCTTGGAGTCATTGGACAACACGCGCCGGCAAATCCCGATGCGTGACCTTGGCACGCTGAGCCGAACAAAGGTGGATCCGACAGCCAACATTCAATTTGGGCGCAGGGAGGTGGGGCCATCGTTGGGCGTTTACATAGGTAGGTGAACCGGTGACGACGGTGTTCAAGCCAGGCTCGTCCTCACCGGGTCCTCTCTTTTCAGGCAAACGTAACTCAGCGCCAACTTCTTCTACGCGTCTCGTCAAACCAACCTCAAGCCAACGTCAAACTCGGTGTGATATGTGTGCGCTTTTTATTTATTCTATTACCATTTCACTATGTACGTCATAGCTGTCCACTCACTTCGCCTACTGCCAACGAGTGGACGGCATCCGCAGACTCGTAATCATTTTGTGCACCCCTCCCGCGCCAGGCGGCACGTTCTCACCACCGTAGAATGAGAATGGCACTAATTGAAGGGATCTCGCTAGGTCGGCTCTCCAACCCCAATACGAGCTTCTCACCACGCTTGCAGATACTTAAATGTTCGCCTTTCGGCTCTGATCATAATATTTCGTTGTGCGCTTACTGATGGCTTTCCCTTCCTTCGCAAAATTCATCTACTACTCAGATGTGTGCGGCTCACGTCTCGAGTCATCCACTATTACACTCAGTGGCACCACAGCAATCGTTAAAGATTTCGCATGGCCGTAAATTGCTGGCTAATCGAACAACTCTGCAACAAGGGCTCTAAGCACCGTCTTGTGAGTTTGCGACGTGTTTTAAAGGTCTGATAATTCTAACGATGCTGTCCAGCAGTATGATGGGCGAGTGCTACGTATGTATGACAATAGTAATGTACAGATTTCGCTCACCAACATCATGGCAGACGTTCCTTTCACGTACAAAATGGGGAACCCAGCTCCTCAAATCCCTAACATATCAACCGGTGAAGATGATGTCGTCGGGCTTAAGATCCTCCTTCTACATCTAATGAGACTGACAAATCAGATAACAGGAGGACATACTGTTGCTTGCCTGGCGTATTTACTTGCCTCGTTCCATTCACTTGGAACACGCCAAAACCTCACACGTACGCTATTTCTGGCTAACATATGAATCTTTTTCTCGAGAGCCTCCCAATCATCCCTATTCACGACGTCAGTCCCGCTTTCCGTCTTCCATTTCCGTCGTTTCCAGAGAGGCAACCAATCGCAGTAGCCCTTGACGACATATTTTGAATCGGTGGCAACTACGACGCTATTAAACCCTTCTCCCTTCCAAGACTGAAGACTTAATGCGACAATAGCACTTTGCAACTCTACGCGGTTGCTTATCTGCCCACTCTCTGTCTCAGCTTCAGGACATTCCACTCGGCCTTTTATGACGCTGCCGGGACCTACGCAAATGGCCCACCCAGCACGAGCGCCTCGCGCTTCATCATCGATGCATGCTCCACCGACAAACAAGAGCATCTGCCGAATATTGACCTTTCGAATGAAGCGATAGCCGGGCAAGGTCGCCCGATTTGATTGGACAGCAAAGAGATCTGTGGGCCGTATGCCTGGGCGAACAAAAAACTGGGGATCCTTAAGCGCTGCTACGGTCTTGAAGCTCATGATTTCACTCCAAACTTTCGCAGTCATTCTGAAATCTGGTGGACAAGTAGGAAGCTGGTCTGTAAGGGTAGTAGTGTTGTTGAAGCTCATTGTTGGCTTTGAAAGCTTTGGATAATTCATTCAGGCTGTGATCAAAATCAACTGCAATCATGTTAGTATAATATAATTGTCAAAGTAAATTGTAGCATAGCATGTCAGCTGAGTGATTATGAGTGCTAAATACATATGTGCCTGGGTTGAAACTTCAAAACAGCAGTCCAGCACTAGCTAAGTAAGTGTTCAAATTACTTACTTTGTTCTTAGTAGTGTTACCTTACTAAAGACCGTTTGTTAGTTTGAAAAAACTGAGGCACTTGATGCTCGGAATGCCCTCCTTATATACATTTCAGAAACCCTAACCTTACATATTGTAATTACCTATTCTAGATGTATTACTAATGGTTTGGTACCTTAAATGAGTCTTTCTCTAATAATAATCCTTCTAGATTATTCTAAATGACATCATGCACAGTAATGTACAGCAGTGCACAGCAATGCACAGCCTTGCACAGCCTTGCACAGTCATATTGAGTAGGACACGCGCGGCCCCCCCCCCCAGCAACCCGCCAACACCAAAGTGATGATCCAGAGGAATAGCATCCTTGGGAGCTCACTCGAATTGACATCTTTCAAATACACCTCTAGAGTATGTGGCATAACCGCCTTGAGTGAAATGTTCGGCGGAAGGACACGCGGTTTCCGAACTTCTCGCTTCTTCCTCAAATGCTGGGCTGACTGCGAGACCCTTGGGAGCACGACCCCTTTCAAATATACCCCTCTTGTCCCTCGTGCGTTATGTCCTACCGATGATTAGTATGCAAGGTTTTCGATTATCTTTCTTTTATTTTCTGACATAGTTTTCAGCGGCAGGCCACATACTCTGAACGTCGCCAGGCCTCTGATCTCATTCGGTACTCTGTTACTTTAGTAATAAAATTCGCGAAGAACTCGATACACGAATCATGATACGAAACGCAGGCAGAACTGGGCGTAAACAACGTAATTCAACATTTTTTCAAAGTTTTCCACTTCATGCTTTCTCCGATCTAGTCAGACTGCCATACTGATCACAGACTAAGAGCGCTTCGCTGGAGTCGGATTAATTATTCGTCCTAACATAGATATCACGGCTTTACGCGCTGAATAGAGGTACTATGGCAATTACTATTCTGTCGTGACGTCATATAGTTTATCTTTCAGAATGGCAGTTTGGCCGTTTTTGAGGATAATATCTGGCAGTTTAAGAATTTTGTGTTTGAAGACTATGGTCACGGTCGCAATATTGGTGACCTTGAATTCATGGTGAACCGTGCTGTCAATGGAGCTCTTGGAAAATAAATCCTCGTGCTACAAATAATCAGTAGAAGATCATCGCATAGCGTTGATGACTTACCGGCTCCTCCCCTGGCTTATAAAGGACAAGAACATGATATTCGGTATTCTTCAAGTCTGCTGATGTATCGGGAGGCAATATAGTTATTACCCCGTTGGCGGCTCTGAACAATAAAAGTTTGTCCTTGGCGATGTTTTTCACGCTGCTAAATGGAATGGCTAATGAATATGTGAAAGCCATTCAGCCCTGATAAACTAACGTTGTCATTGCTGATCAAGGCGATAAGGTTGAATAAAGATGACGCTTTGAAGAGGATCGTAAACTGGGTTTACATTTACTCTGGCTTGTTGCACCGTTTAAGTAGACTTCTTTGACTTTGGCATTGCATGCGTAGGATATATCAAGAACAACCCACCCCGATCCTAGCCGAGTTGGGAAT
This sequence comes from Amanita phalloides, assembly GCA_032173475.1. Taxonomy (NCBI): domain Eukaryota; kingdom Fungi; phylum Basidiomycota; class Agaricomycetes; order Agaricales; family Amanitaceae; genus Amanita; species Amanita phalloides. Next base: position 300,453 of record JAENRT010000004.1, on the reverse strand, counting down.
CTCTGGATCATGGTAAGTTACGGGCATTAACGGTGGAACGTTCATCAATATTCTTCACCGTAGATCTAGATATGGGGTAAAGCTAGATTAAATGAGTAAGATGCAGCATGGGCGGATATGTGGTTCAATTACGGTGCTCATTGGAGCATCCTAAAATTAGATCATCGGTTTTATTGGGTACATCGATAGGTTCTGATCTCGTATGCGGCGATGCATTCCTTGACTATAATCTGATAGTGAGGAAGTGGCCTTACGACAGCGAGTGATCGGATGAGAGTACGTTTATGCTCCAACCAGGTTGCGGAAATGAAGGGAAGTTAAAAATTGCTCATGACATCATACATCTGCATCAGGATTCAGGAGCGCAGTAGTGCGACATCAATACTCGTGAATTGGTACTCAATCACTCAATCACTCAAGAGGTGTGCTCGTTTCAATAGTCGTTTGTCACTTATCTTATCGGCAGCAGTAGTTTGTCGATGACCGCGGCGCCGTAGAGATGTGCCGATCTATTGTAATTCGATCGTTGACCCGATTGTTTACTCAAGTCACGCCTGTCACGCCTCGACACGCATGTCGGTTCTCGCGTACATCTCACATTATCGCCAAATGCTCAAAAATAATTGCAGTCAGCATGCAGCAGCGCGCGATTCCAAAGTTTTGTGCAGCGCAACCGAGTGAAAATGAAATGATATTTTGACATCTATTTGGCGCATCGGCGGCTGACCCACTTTTCCGTCATATATAATTGGACTGGCTTGCTTCCGCTCCTCTTGTTGTCTCTTGCCTTCTTTCCACCACCAACACATCAAGTCACTTCAAGCGACAACCTTACTCTTACCAACAACAGCAACAATGCATCGACTCAATTATGCTCTTGTACCCGAGTACGCCATCGTTGATCATTGCGAGCAATGTCTCATGTACCTCGCCCAATCCAGACGTCCTGCGGATGCTCCAATCTACCGAAAGGGTTGGAGGTCGATTAAGCCCAAGCCCAGGCACAAGCCATACGCCAGGCTCGCCGTTGGGTAAGTGATTTTACTAAACCACACCGCCGTTGTCGAAACTCATTTCCCTTGTCTCTATTCAGCGCGGTTTCTGGTCTCTCGGCTGGGAGGCGATTGGATGGGAATGTCAGGCCTCAGTGTATGTGATCGACTTTGATGAATAGATATAGGCGACTCACAGGAATGCAGCCCCCGTTGTACGCATGGATGTTGATCCTGCTCCTTGGGCACATAATTTCGAGATCCCTCCTTGGAACATCGACTTCCATGATACCGCTCGCCGTCATCCTGAAAAGTCACGAGCTAGGGATGTTACAGATGAGCGAATCGATGTTCCTCCCACAAACTCAAGGAAAGCGGAAAAGACACGAGCACGAGACGATCCAGTCAACGCTATGCCTTTCACCAGCTCGAGGAAAGCCAGAGAGTCATGCTTATCTGCGTCTGTCCGCCCTATCATAACAGCGAACATCACTTTGAACTGGCATAACCAGACCGTCCAACCTTCTTCACTTCCACGTGAGCCATCAATTGTGACCTCAAGCCCTATCAGGAAACCAGATAACTCCAATGACATTACGGGCGTTGTCATGTTTGAGGACGACTATGTTGATCTCCCTCCAGTTATCGCTGGTCACGTTCCCGAGTATGGGGATCACATGCAGGTTGACTCGGAAGGCATTGCAACACCTCCCAGTGTTTTTGCGATGCTCGGATACGTTCTGGAATTCTCAGAGACTATAGAAATTAATCAAGTAGCCACCTTGATTCTGTCCGGCCACCATCTTGTCAACACGGAAATGCCATATAACACCATCATTAACGGCTCTCCAGTCACGGAGAACGTCTTTGCGCCAAATTTGAACTTCGCAGGAGCTCATTATAACCCTATCGTCAATGGTCCTCCATATACTGGTCCACCAATCATGGCGGAGAACGGTTTTGTTCATTATAACCGCCTCGCCAATGGTCCTCTCCACGCTCACATTGCTCAAAACTTCCTCCCACCTGATACTGGCATGGTCGACCCATCATATGACCCCAGAGAGCCTCTTTTCGCCCCTCCTCCACAAGTCCTGCCTTTGAACTCAGGCACACAGACTGTCAAAGGCAACTTTTTCAAGGGACAAAATGTCGGTGCGCTGGCTGGCAGCAATACGCCATGGCTATCAAACATTATCCCTCTGCCTCACGACAATACTGTCATTCATGTCCCCCAAGGCGATTCTTTTATTGCGCACACATATCCTGCTCGACCTCCCACACCCACACCCGCGCTCGAGCTATTGAATGCTCCTGCTATTGTTAGAATGGAGGAGCAACCAGTTGGGCAGATGGAGCATCCTGGCGACCATACGCAATTATTCAATGAATTGATTGGGGATGAAGGAGAGGAGGATGAAGCCGAAGACGAAGAAGCTAGTGAACAAAACCCACCCTGGGACGACTGCGGCGACGACCGCATTGAAGGACCCAGTGGCGATGAAGACGACGAAGTGGAAATCCTCATCTAAAGGCATCCCGTCATCATTTCTTTGGCATCACATTCGATATCATTATTTCTGGATTTATCAAGATGAGAACAAAGCATCTAAGCAACACATACTAGTCAACTATACACTATCGGCAATTTTGGTCCTACATCGGCATTATTATTTTTTCCTTATCTGGGACTCGGACGTCTGAATCCGGATCTTCTTGGTTTCTCTCGTGAACTGCAAGAAAACATTTTAAAAAAGTCAAAATTAGAAAAAGGAAAAAAATATACTCTTGGCTTGATTTAAGCACGGTTCCTTTCAGCTTATATCTCCCTCGATTATCAGAGCGCACTTAGGCTCTCATCGCCTTCTCAGTTTCTCTCGGTTCATACCTTTGCTTACCAGAACACAACTAAGGCTCTCATCAGTTTCATTTCTTGTGTCGGGACAGCAACAAAAGGGCACACAAAGACCTTGCGAGCGATAACGGCCGACGACGAGCAAAGAAGCCGGAATAGCGATTAAAGACGAGCAAAAAAACCTGAATAAGGATGACTAAAAGACGAGCAAACAAACGACCATTAAAGATGAGCAAAAACTGTTACTGAAGACGAGCAAAAAAACTGAATTAACAAAAACAAAACAACCGCCCAAGAAACGAACAACGTCGACGATCGGACCGTCTTCGTTCATGCCTAGGTATGGCAACTTATCGATGTGTTGACAATGATTAACGGCTATCATCACAGCTGGTCTAAGCTTTACCGCGGATATCAAGCCCTTTTCAATGGCTCAAATATGTACTTATATCCCGCGCTTCTATCAGTCGAGTAGATTTTGTAAATAGGAAATCAATAAATTTCATCCCGTGGGCCATCTGTTATACGCGGAAGTCTTGGGGATGTGTCACTATCATTCGCGTATGTGCACTGGATTTTATTAGAATCCTAACATAGATATTACGGCTTTATGCGCTGAATAGAGTTATGACAATTACTATTCTGTCGTGACGTCATAGAGTTTATCTTTCAGAATGGCGGTTTTCCCATTTTTGAGGACAATATCTGGCAGCCTAAGGATTTTGTGTTTGAAGACTACGGTCACGCCCGCAACATTGGTGACCTTGAATTCATGGTGAACTGTGCTGTCAATGGAGCTCTTGGAATATAGACCCTCGTGCTACGAATGATCAGTAGAGGATCATCGCATGTTGTTGATGACTTACCAGCTCATCCCCTGGCTTATGAAGGACATAAACTTCATAATCGGCATTATTCAAGTTTGCTGATGTATCAGGAGGCATTATAGTCATTACCCCGTTGTCGGCTCTGAACATCAGATATTTCTTTTTGGCGATGTTTTTCACGCTGTCAAATGGAATGGCTCATGAATATGTGGGAGCCATTCAGCCCTGATATACTAACGTTGCCATTGTTGATCAACGCGATAAGGTTGAATAAAGATGAGGCTTGAAGAGGAGCGTAAACTGGGCTTACATTTGTTGCGCCGTTTAAATAGATGATATCAGGAATCATAGTCCTGTGACTAATTGATAAGTCACGACGTCTCCTGGTTGGCTGAGAGAGGAATAGTCTCTTGGAGCACGCACACACCCCTCTTGCCGCAGTACATTGTGATTCTCTTAATCCATCTATCTCCTTTCCTGTGTTCCGCGATTCGGGCTGGACATTAAGGACGTATCTTCGCGTCTCGGAAATCACGAGCACGGGGGTGCATCGTGACCGTACACGCCCGGCTTAGGCCGTAACCCACATCCGCCTACCCCGTCACCGCGGGTGCTGACCATCGTAGGCCCTAAGAATGAATACGCAAAGTAGCGGGGTTAGAACCGAGCTAGAGATGATAGAGTTGGCAATGGAGACTCGCTTGGTCGTTAGTTATTCCAGCGTCTGATGTATTTCTTAATTTCTTTATGAAATTCCGAATACCACATGCCGTGGCTCCTATAGTTACTGGGCTGATTCATGTCTTGCTGTAGAATGAGAACTCTCAGTCCGGGACGGCATCATGTTCGCCAGTCGTCATGTTAATCAGTTTATGAAGTCGGTGTAACACATAGAATTCTGGATATATATACAACACACCAAATATTAATACCATAGCTATCGCCAACACCTGTTAACCGACCCATCAGTAACAGACAATTTTAAATGAACTTTGACACATACAAAATATCATAGTCGTCGTAAATAGCATGTTCGATCCCGGCATGTCCGACATAACAACATCCCCTTGAAAAAGAGCGGAATGTCAGTATATATCTGAATAAAGATTGGCGAACTGGTACTAACAAATGTTCCCCCGTCTTGCCAGGCACTCTTACTCCATTCACTATTCCAATGGCATGATAAAGCTTCCGTCCACCTTCCTCATATCCTCCGTCAACAGGTCTTCGTCCATGCGGAATACGTCCACGCGAAGTGGGCACAAGCTCCATCTGATCTGGAGCAAACGGCAGCAGATCGTACCGTCCGGGGTGCGGATGCTCGTGACCGCCGTAAGAGACGATGGGCTCGGGACGGGCACCATGACGGACCCGGATTTTGCATGGGAATATGGAACGCTCGAATAGCGCTGATCCAAAGTAGACGTATGATCCGTCGGGTTCGATGCAGGGAGGTGCGCAAGCTTCAGGTGGGCCAGGGAATGGTGAAGTGGCACTTAGGCCGATGCGATTTCCAGAGGTGGGTGGGAAGTTCTGGTGGTAACTGGGAGGCGGCTTGTCTTGGGATCCGTTACTGGAAACGGGCATGTCGCGGTAGTAGACATCATACGCGGGGTGTCCCGAGGGTGGCATAGTAGGTGGAGGAGCATATTGTCCCGAGGGTGGCATAGGGGGAGGGGCGTATTGTCCTGAGGGTGGCATGGGAGGAGGAGCGTATGGTCCCGGAGGCATGGGAGCAGAAGGGTACTGGGGAGTGGCACCGTATTGATAAGCACCAGTATTGCCGTAGTATCCACTGCCGGGGGGTGGATCACGACGGGCACCGAAGAAACCACTGATAATACTTTCAATGGGACCTGCGCGACGATCCATGTTGTGTTCTGATGCTGCGAGAAGCCCTCGAGGTTTTATATAAAATACGTAGCCGCTGCACTGCCATGCCTCGTGCAACGGTGATATCGGAACAAAGCTTATCGCCCATATCTCCACGTATACATAAACCCAAGAACCACACGTCAAACAATCTCAACGACAAAATTATAAATGGCTGTTCAACATGAACCGTTGCCGGCAGACGAGGTAAAGGTAAAGGTTACGCTGTCCAAATTTCCAGGAGCCTTGCGTGCCGAGTAGTTCTCTCCGAGGTGGATAGCGGCTGACGCTATCACAGGCACATTGCAGACAACCAGAGAAACTCCGTTCTACAAAATGTCAATCACTAAATGTCCCTTACAGCGAAATTCTTACCTCAACGAGGGCGGCTATCACCACTTTCTTGCCTCCTGCCGTCAAGATATAAACCGCATGCACGAGCGAGACGATAGTCGTAACCATACAGGTAGAGAATATCGCCATCAGACGGTACCGCAGCCAATCATCGCGAATGATGCGGAAAACCCACAGTGGTGTAATGAGTAGTGTCAAATCAGCCAAGGCGTCGGCTAGCAAAGAGAGTTATATGCAACTCAAAAAGGGTATGCAACCGCGTACGTACTGATCAATTGAAAGATGGCAACTTGCGAGCCGATTTGACATTGGGGAAGCTTAAGCGACTTCCATTTGCGCTGAGGTTCGCAAACCCAGAACAGTTGTGCAATGAGAAATAGACAGATGAACACGAAAATGCAGGCGTTCGCAATCAAGTACTTCCGCCTCACGGGATTGGGGTCGATCCGAATTATGGAGAAGAGAAGAGACAGACGAGCTGACCTTGAGATAATTCCTGAAATCAGTTGATTACCAGGAGCATACTCAGGGAATTCGTACCATATGGTAACATAGAACATGACCGCCATGAGATAGTACCTGGAAGCCCCTAAGCGGCTGGGGTCTGATACACCGCTAAGAATCAGCAATCATGAAATGAGATACTCGTCTGCCTACATGATGGTAAGAATACGGCAATGACTTGAATCATCAGTGATGACATTGAGAACATCGCCCATGCCTAGTGGAAACGCGCAATCACGATCTCAGCGCGGCTGGATGCTTGTCAAACATCAGACACTCACATCGTCTATCCACAATCTTCCCATGCGCAACGCGAAGCGGACAATGGTGGCACATATTGCAACTGACGAGCACACGATGGAGGTAACTTGACGGAGGAGAGTCAGAACGCGACCTCATTATGCCAGCCCGCAGAAATTACCTTCAACGCCTGTTATGTTGCGCGGCATGCGCGACTTCAATGAACAAGACGACCATGTTTGCCCGATCGCGAGGCTGACAACTGGCTGACAAGCGGCTCGGTAAGCTCACTGACAGGTTCTACTATTACGTTTATGTTTCCCGCGTTCAATAACCGAACTTCTTAGCAGGGAAGCGAATAGGTTGATGGCGAACCTGCAACCATTTCTGCTCTTCACATGGGCGATGATACCAGCGGTAAAGGTGACAATTGAAGGAGTCCTGTTGATTCCTCATGTGCTGATAATAATGGCGTTTAGTTGGGCTGAATCCGACGGCAGACTTCATTGCTGGCGCGCTCTCGGTGATTTTATAGACTATACGATCTGGCAGAGGTACTGAACGCTATTTAGGGTGTTACTGGTCTTGTTATTGGACATCCATTCGAAATTAGTAAACCTAATTCCTCACAAGCTATCTCTCTCTCTCTCTCCGTTCTAACCTGAACACATTCTAGTCAAAGCCCGTTGCCTGAACCCAACATTAGCGGGGAACTATGCCTCTGGTTTTCACGCTTTTCTATCTATCGTCCTTGAAGAGCGCGTTATTGGTCTGTGGAAGGGGATGACGTCGCATTTGGTCAGTCAATCCCGTCCCCCGCAAAAGGGTACTGACAAAGTAGTCATTCGACGCATAGTTGACAGAAGCTTTCTTGAAAGGTCTTGTGTTTGCATCTTATCACTTTTTCTTGAAAATACAGCAAGAGACTGTTGACGTAACCCCCACCCTCATCCAAATATTCATTGCTGGAACATTGACTGGCATACTGTGCTCGTCAGCATTACGTTTCCTCATCTCACTTTATCCTCCTCATGATGCCAACAGTATTATTACGACGCCGACGGAGCTTGTCAAGGTACGACAGCAGGAACAGACTGTACCCACGGCTTTGTGGAAAGTAGCATTTCAAGTGATGAGGGAGGATGGGATATTGGGCTTCTATCGTGGAATCACAGCCACAATACTCCGTGATATTGGATACGGTGCTCATTTCGCTGCGGTAAGCCGGAATCGTCCAAGCCCCGTTGCCATTTCTAAAATTGAATTCATGCTCAGTACGAGGGATCGAACCGGCTTATCTCGCTATTGGATTTTGGTACGAAGAATTTGCCCTGGTACGGTCCCGTGTTATCTGGGGGTGCCGCAGGTATCGGTAAGTCGGCGCTCAAAGTTAAGTACACAACTACTCATTCATGTCCATGCAGCTGGTCGGTTAATAACGTACCCATTTGATGTGATCAAGACAAAGATGCAAGGGACTGTGCAAGGATACATAGCTTTGCTGCCGCAGGAAGTAGACCAGGCTACGATGAATGAAGCAACGTCACTCCTTACACCTAACGACGACGCAACTATGAAACCTATTTTGCTGCCAGTGACTGGATTAACGTCCCCACCCCCGCCCAAATACAATGCAATCACAAGTATAAAAGCCGACTTGCTGCCACAGGAGCTAGATCCAGGCACGGTGACTGGATCAACGTCCCCGGTTCTACTTATTAATGACACGATCACAAGTATTGAAACCAACTTGCTGCCGCACGAGCTAGAACCAGGCGTGGTGGCTGGGCCAACGTCTCCGGGTCTGCCTATTAACGACGCTATCACAAGTATTGAGACCAACTTGCTGCCGCACGAACTAGGCCTACCCTCGGTTCCTGGATCTCTGCCTATCAACGACACAATCAAGAGTATCGGAGCCAACCCATATCGGGGGGTGGTCTCGACCATCACTCATTTGTACAAGGAAGAGGGAATCGGAGTCTTCTTCCAAGGCTTGGGTATCACGATTATTGGGTGAGCATCTCGTCTGTTTGATGTGCAAGTCGGGGCATCGCGGAACTGGTGGCGTGCCTTAAGACTGCTATCTGCATCCGAATCATCATGAAACTGATAACTCCCGCATTAGTGCCATACCCGCCAACATGATGACATTTGGCACTTTCGAGGCTGCCTCTTATGTCATTAAATATATCCACGGACTCGGCTTGCCCATACCCATTCCGCCCTTCAAACAACCTACAAATTCATAAACGGAGCGTCTAGATTAATACAAGTATATATATTGTTGATCTGTCAGACCCTTCCAAATAAGGGACATTGTGCCACGGCACCAGGCTCCCCGTGTGAAAAAGCTAATCAGTTACAGACTTATCATACTCGGAGAAGGTAGAGTTTCATGATTCTTCAGGCTATACACCAACGAGTAGCAACAAAATGGTCTCTTCTAGTTGGGCTCCGGCGGCAGACTTTATTGCTGGCACACTCTCGGTAATTCTCGTGACTATACGAGGTCAGAGGTGCTGAACCCAAGCAGGGCATTGCTGGTCTCGTTGTTGGATACCCTTTTGACACCGGTGAGCATGTCCCTTTCCAAAGCTCTCTCACTCTAACCTGAGCACATCTAGTCAAAGTTCGTTTCCAGAACCCAATATTAGCGAGCAGATATACCTCCAATTTTCATGCTTTTGTATCTATCATTCGCGAAGAGGGCTTCATGGGCCTATTCAAAGGAATCACGTCGCCTTTGGTGAGTTGATTCTGTCGCAATGAAGGCATGCTGACGAAGGAGGCCACGCTCAGGCGACCACAGCTCTCTCGAACGGTTTTTTCTTTGCATCTTATCACTTTTTCTTGAAGATAGTCGCAAACGTTCACGCGATACCCACCCTTACGCAAGTATTTATTGCCGGAGCATGTACTGGTATAGCATGGTCGTAGGCATTGTATTTTTTCGACTATTTTTCCCTTCTCATGACACAGACAGTGTCGTTACGACACCGGCAGAGCTTATCAAGATACGACAGCAGGATCAACTTGTACCCACATCTACATGGAATATATTAATTGAAATCATCAGGGAGGACGGCATATTGGGCTTATATCGAGGACTCGCGGCCACAATCCTCCGCGATACCAGTTACGGTCCTTATTTCGCCACAGTAAGTTGGAGACAAGCAACTCATGTTGTGATTTCTTCTAAAGAATGGTTTCCCAGTACGAGGGAACAAGTCGGCTTATCTCGCAAACGAATGTGCCCTGGTATGCTCCACTGTTAGCTGGAGGCGTCGCAGGCATTGGTGAATCAGCACGCGAGGCGGTGCATTCGTACAAGTACTCACGCGTGTCCGTGCAGTCGGCTGGATAGCCACGTTTCCGTTCGATGTGGTCAAGACAAGGATGCAAAGAACTGAACAAAGGTGTGTGACTTTGAATCCTCACGAGCTTGGATTGGCAAGCACGATGACTGGATCGACGCACACAACTCTGCTGAATAACGACACCATCACGGATATTAAAGCCAACCCATATGAAAGCGTTGTCTCTACCATCATCCATTCATATAGGGAAGAAGGATTTGGAGTCTTCTTCCAAGGTCTAGGCATCACAATCATTCGGTGAGAATGCAATATCTATCTGTTGGCCCCAGGATAGGTTTGAGCGCCTGCGGCCGACCCTAGGGTTGTGCGCCTTACCAACATAGGGCTGATATATCCCACAGTGCTATACCCGTCAACATGGCAATATTTACTACTTTCGAGGTTGTCTCCCATATCATTAATTTCATACATTAAATGAACCCACGCATACCCATTTCGTTGTATCATAGAAATGAAGTGACATCTAGAATTACTTGGACAGCTTTTATCGATACATACGTCACTGTTGCGAGAACCGCCGGTGCTAGTGAGGGTGAGGATGTTTGGAAACTCCTAAAAATCAGTGCTAACTCCGGTGTGCCCTGTTGTTCCACCGGCAAAGACTACGAATGGACAGAATTCATGGGCGTCTGGGGCACGACGGAATTTGCCGACATCCTACTCACGACCTTTCTTCTTTCTTCACCACCACGTTCGGGATATATTGAGTATATCGCAATGTCAGAACTCGCGAGGACTCACCTGGTTGCGCAATTTGTTAAGAGAACTGCATCTGCGGGAAGCAAAGCCGACCACGATGTTGACGGAGAGGTACCCATTAGTCTATGCGTTCAACCACGCTTTCCGGGCTCTTTGCAAGGTGGACATGCAACCACAGAAATCATCTAACTTACACCTCTTGTTTCACCAGAACGACCCTAAATATCTTACCGCAATACATCATGGAGAGATATCACAATGCAAACCGGGTATCGTCCTCGTCTCTTTAGATACGGCGCGCCACGCTTTTGCACTTGGCGACCTGAGGAGCTGGGCATATTATGCCCTGAAGATGGCCGCAGAACCCCCACGAAATGAATTCCAATGGGGTGGTCCCTGTTCTGTTGTGAAGAAGTCAAAGTCTAAATTGTTCTCTCTCCCTCCTGAATATACCATCAAACCCTGCTGATGCCATACCCCCACAACACCTCCCGAGCGACCCATATGAACCGTTTGAGAATTTCCCTCAGCTGCGAGTCATAGTACAGCTTGCCGATATGGTGATGCCGAAATCATCAACTTCCGGTAAGCTCCCCATTGACGAATAAAGCAGTGTGATATATTAACCACTCCTTTTTAGTGAACTTCATCGCTCAGAGCGTTCGCAACCCAACTCCTCTCCTAAAGGTTGTTCTCCCCATCATTAGCGGTTCACCCCTGAAGACCGGGGCACCATCCCCGCATTCGGGTTCGAAGCTGGCCAATGCCTATTTTCGTTCCCATCGCCATCTCTCCCTGCTGAAGCGTTACGTGTTGGGGAGCGTATCGCGGAACGGGACGACGGTGTGAAAGGTCGCCTCCCCAGCTTGATCTCTTCACACGACTGTGTCGAATACTATACGGAAAGAATCAGAGCGGCTTTCGGGATTGTATCCGAAGGCCATCGCCTGCTCAGGCTCTTGTTATTTTTGCCCCATCAACGACTTGGTTGGACCAAACTTCTGGCAAGTTTTCTTGGAGTGTTTCCGCTGTGAGTGGCTCTGACTCTTCGGTTTTCTCATACTGATGTTCTGGTGGTGCTAGGGTAATTATCATTTCTGTGGCTCGGCGGGATAGACCCCAACGACATCAGCATGAGGAATTTTATTTATGATAGACTCAATGAAGATCGTGGTGTTCTTAACGATCTAGCCTGGATGGAAGCCCACGCCGTAGCAGCACCAAACGCATAAGAACTATGCCTTTTACAGCGCTCGATTTGCTGACCTATCTGTGTCGTGGTCGACCTCCTCACTCTGTTTATGACGCAACAGTATGAATAGGAACTGAAAGTTTTGTGCGGTATCCTACACATGGAGCTAACGGTCCAGGAAACAATGCAGAGTTGTCGAAAGGTCATAGGGAGTTTGCGTCAGTCCCCCTTAATTATTGGCACATTATAGACGTTGCTGAATGTAATGAGATTTTATTTTTTATGAATGTAAACAGTCATTCTCTTCGCTTGTGGTTCATTTTAGCGCTAGTTGGACTGGATATCATTCAGAAAGCGTCGCACCAAGAATCTTACGAGATGTACGCATCTTTAGATCAACAAACAGCTTCCATTACAATGACAAGAAGCGAACCAAACCTTGTGACCCAGCATTGCAAGTTTAGGATATGCAGTTATCGCCATGGTATCTCAATAGGAAGTTAGAGTTGCCGATAATGGAGCATAAAAACCTGGGGAACACCAGGGGTGCGCGTCTTTGCTATGACAAGAAACGAGTTACCCGCGAAGTCAAGTCATCGTTGACATGTTCACAGTCACAGTTCAACCATCTGACCTGCGGCTATGAAAGAGCAAGAAAGGGATGCGAGAAATAGTCAAGACTGACGGGGGCGGAATAATCCGACCTGTCGATGGTAAGATTGAATATTTACGAGTCGTCAACTGCCATTTGAGCCCACGAGTTACACTCGCACGCTCAACGTCCATCTATCAGATGCTGGGCGCAACACAGCGTCACGGCTAGCAATGCTATGACGAGGGTGAGCTCAAGGACACGATGGAGAACATATACGTCGATAGTCTCGCTTCTGCATTCAGCCAAACCGAGCACTGAAGCCCTATCACCCGGCGCAGACACGGTAGGCTAGTCGAATCACTCATATCACTTCCCATATGTTAACGGGCAGCTCCAAGCTTCACAATTGGTTTTCCTCATACGCTTCACTTTATGTGCAACGACAAGCACAGGAAGAGTGACCGAGTCGCAGGTATGGCTCAACTCTCGACCTCAGGCTTGAGGATAGACACTCGTCGCCTCATATTAGGGAACTTTCGGGGTGGAGGATAATGGAATCGAGATGGACAATTCGTTCTCCTTGAGCTTTCTTTGTCGATGTATTTTAGTTTCCGTCAGCCATTCGCTCTCTCTATCCTTCCTCGATCTCGGCAGGCTGAGGTTGAGTTACTGAGTATTCATGGTGCGGCAATCATCCCTTCGGATCGAATTTGATATGGATAAGCGATATCGTTTGGTTCTCCCAGGCAATGATATGTTAAAGTTCATAAAGATACCCTATACTATCAGTCTGACGCCATGCCTCTGATCTTCCCAAGCTTGTGTAGGTCAGATCGAGACGCCACTCTGGCCGATCTTCGAGCGTCCAGTTTGGCGCCCCAGAGGTGAGCGAGGGCTGGTACACGCCGAAGGAGCACGGTTGGAGGACTAGACTAAAGTCCGATTCTTTATTTACACTACTCAACTGCCCGTCATAGTAAGCACTTCCATGAGCACTCAGCCTCCGACGACTTACAACGCTATCCAGTCCCATTTTCCGGTCCTACTCGCCTTCTAAGTGCAGAACGCGGCTCTTGCAAGCTCTTGACGGGGATTGCCGATGCACATTTTCCACGGCAGCTGGTGTGACATCCGTTACTCTCCACCTTTCCTTTTAACTACAACGTGCCAATGCTGAAGAAACTATTCGTAACATTCACCTTCGGATTCAAGTTTCAAGGCTGATTGCTTTCCCATAGGCTAAGACTAGTAAATCCCTTAGGCCCGACACAAACTCGGGCTTCCTTTCTGGTGCTCGGGATTTTGTATTGGTTGCTCGGGATATCACAGAAGTTCAAGGGGACCAAGTGTGTTTTGTTTCTGTCTGAGTGAATTGTGTCACTAATATCATTACAACTCTAGATAATCAATATCAATTTGACTCCACCAGCTTTGGTCCTACCACCTTTACCACCCCTGAAACATTCCAGTACTATGTTCATAGGTCAAGATAAATATCTTGACAGGTTAAGGGAACATTTTAAGCAAAGTGAAGCAGGGCAGAGGAAATCATTTCTTCTGTATGGCATAGGAGGAATAGGAAAAACTCAGATCTGTCTCAAATCCATTGAGCAGAATGATCAATTGTGAGTTTGCCACCATCCTCGGCCTTTGTTGATAATTGAGTCTCCTAGGTTCTCTGAGATATTCTGGATTGATGCTTCCTCTGAAGAGACTATTGACCTTTCACTGAAGCACATTGCCCATTCACATAATGTTACTTCAGGTGCAACAGCAGATTCAGCTGCTTTAGCTCTCAAATGGATTTCTCAGAGAGCCAACTGGCTCATTGTGTATGATAATGCAGATGGAGGGTATGAAATTGTTGAAAAGTACCTCCCACCAGGAAATACTGGCAATATTTTGATAACAAGCAGAAATCCTGCATTACAGAGAATCACATTGGCAGAGAACTCATTAGAGGTGCTTGAAATGGGAGAGGATGAGGCTATTTCACTACTGCTGGAGTCAGCCTTACTGCATGGCTCATCTGACCATCACAGGCAGTCAGCCAGAGAGCTTGTTGTGAAAATGGGTGGCATCCCACTTGCCCTTGATCAAGCTGGGTCATATATCCAAACCTGTGGTTGTAGCATTGATGATTATCTGGACATGTACTCCAAGCACCAGAAGAGATTAATGTCTGGTGAAGAATTCAAAGGAGCATCTAACTATGGAACTTCAATATATGGAACATGGGAAATATCTATGCAGGAGATTGAGACTAGGGCTGCAAGAAAAACAGGATCAGCAGCATTATCAGCACAAAGTGCCATCACCCTGATACATATTTTTGCCTTTCTACACCATGCCAATATCCCAGAAGTGTTGTTCAAGAATGCTGCTGAAAATTATGTAAGAAGGGACTTGAAAAGGGGCACAAAGCCTCTCCTCCCACTATTAGCAGCACTTTTGGATTCTCAAACATTGTTTTTAAGTGAAAATGGTGAATGGGATAGAATGCAGTTCTTGGGTGGCATCCAAGTACTGCTCTCATTTTCTTTGATTAAAAGCAAGAATGCACAGTACTTTATGCACCCATTAGTTCATTCATGGAGCAGGAATAGGATATCAGAAAAAGGAGTTTTCATCTGCTACTGGACAGCAAGGGCATTGCTATCCTGTTCTGTAGAGCTTGACTATGAGCAAGACAATTATGCATTTTGTCAACTGCTTGCTCCACATATTGAATTAAATCATCAGTATGGAATTGACATGAACATGAAATTAGAATACTATGATGATGAGAATGAGAGATGTGCACTTGTTTTTGATAGAATTGGCAGATGGAATGAAGGAGAGAAGCTGCGGGTGGATGTGGTGAATGCAAGAAAAGCAAAGCTTGGATCAGACCACCCACACACTCTCACCAGCATGCACAATTTGGCATTAACATACAGATTTCAGGGAAGATGGAATGATGCAGAGAAACTGCAGCTGGATGTGGTGAAGGCAACAAAAGCAAAGCTTGGATCAGACCACCCACAAACTCTTGCCAGCATGAACCAATTGGCATCAACATACAGTAATCAGGGAAGATGGAATGAAGCAGAGAAACTGCAGCTGGATGTGGTGAAGGCAAGGAAAGCAAAGCTTGGATCAGACCACCCAGACACTCTCATCAGCATGCACAATTTGGCATTGACATATAGGTCTCAGAAAAGACAGAATGATGCAGAGAAACTGCAGCTGGATGTGGTGAAGGCAAGAAAAGCAAAGCTTGGATCAGACCACCCACACACTCTCACCAGCATGAACCAATTAGGATCAACATACAGTAATCAGGGAAGATGGAATGAAGCAGAGAAGCTCCAGCTGGATGTGATGAAGGCAAGAAAAGCAAAGCTTGGATCAGACCACCCACACACTCTCACCAGCATGCACAATTTGGCTTTGACATACAAATCTCAGGGAAGATGGAATGAAGCAGAGAAATTGCAGCTGGATGTGGTGAAGGCAAGAAAAACAAAGCTTGGATCAGACCACCCAGACACTCTTATCAGCATGGCCACTTTAGCAATCATATACATGTGTCAGGACAGATGGAAGGAGGCAGAGCCTGTGCTTACAATTGCTGTCAAGTTAATGCATCAAGTCATGGGAGTTCAACACCCAACAACAGTGCATTTTAAAAAAAGGTTGAATGAATTGCAGCAGAAGATCCAAACCCCTGGCCATAAGCCAACAGGTAGATATAGTGTGCCTTTGCCTAAAAGCATGCTTGACAATGTTCAATTAGATGTGTCAGAAAGAGCAAAGGAGGAGTGAATATGGAGTTGAAAGCCTAAATGAGAACATGTTGAGTGTGCCACTATGTATCCTATTCTGATCAAATGTTAAAATATGAGATGTTTGTCTTTCTGATGACTACTGCATTTAATTCAACAGTAACATCTGGGAATCCTGACATATCTAATTCAATTCATTAAACCAGAAAAGGTGACAGTTCCAACTGTTGCTGGTCCATCGAGATGAACATCAAAGCAGGGGCACCAGATAAGAGTCACACTACAAGATGTCAATGAAGGATCAAGTAACCTCAGGCTGTAGCTTTCAGTATAGTAGATTGTTTCACAATGACAGGTGCTCCTATGTATGTCAGGTGGCAGGACTTCAAAGTCCAGTTTGAATTGAACCTAGCTGAACTGAACCAATGGTTCAGGTTCAAGTTTGGCCAGGTTCTGGTTTAGACAGTTGCCAAATTGAGTGTCCTACCTGCTGACTGCCCCCACCAATCCTCCACTGCCCACCACCACTGGCTGCCACTAGCCCACCTTACTGACTGCACACCACCACTGACTGCCTATTGGAGTTTGGGAGCCAGATAAGCACACCACTCATTTCCCCTTTCATTAAACTCAGGCAGAAGTGCTATGCCATACCTACATACATATATAGTAGTTTTCCTGTCCCCACCCATTTGCCCTCCAATGTCACTGTGAAGACATGCATTCACTACCACTTACCAATCCCAATGCCACTGCCTATGTCTCCAGTGTCCATGATACACCATCCACCAACCTGCCAACTGCCACTGCCCACCACACACCCACATCAGGAAAACTTATTTTACTTAAATAAGTCCAAGAAGGGCTTGAGCCAGCATATTACATAAAATCACATGACATCAAAATGGCACTCTTGATGTCAAACAACTCAAATCTATAATTAGAGTTGCCAAAAATTTCATTTTTACAAGACTTATTTTGGACTTTTTGGACTTGCCAGGATGTGAGAAAAGGGACTTGGAATTTTTTGGAGGTGAATTCTATATTTGACTTATATTTTTGGTCAGGTGTCTTATTTATCCAAGGCTTCAAGTGAAGAAGCCAACAAGGCCAGTGCAGATTTTTCCTGATGCACCAACTACCAGTTAGTAACTGAAAACCATTGAAAAAATGCTTTACCTAACCATCCAGCAGCAATTGTGTGGTGCTGGTGCTGGTGCTGGTGCTGGTGGTGCTGCTGGTCAGCAGTTGGTATGGTGGCTGGCAGTTGGTGTGAAGTGGAATTATTTGAAAAGGCACTGGTAACTGGTAATAGTAAGTCACGTCTCGGGATTTACCGGCTGCTGATTGCCGCTTATAACCTCACACTTGGTTCATCACACCTGAAGCGGACGGTGAACTTACATGAGCAACGATACCACCGGGAAAAGTGAAAGCCACGCAGTTCCCGGACTCGTTCCGTGTATACTGATGCAATGATCTTATCTAGTAGGGCTGGATCCTACAGTAGACTTCATTGCTGGCGCGCTTGGGGTGATTCTACAGGTCATATACGGTTTCAGAGGTGTTGAGCTCCCTGTTAGGGTATTGCTGGTCTTGTGGTTGGACATCCATTCGACACTGGTGAGCAGATCTCTGCCAAGTTATTCAACCGACTATATACGTGACAATTTCTAGTCAAAGTTCGCTTCCAGAACCCAACATTAGCGGGAAAATATACCTCTACTGCTCATGCTTTTGTATCTATTGTCCGCGAAGAACGCTTCATTGGCCTATATAAGGGGATCACATCGCCTTTAGTCAGTTCGTTTTATCGTAGCCATGGCCTGACTGAACGGTCGATGCATAGGTGACAGTAGCTCTCTTGAATAGCCTCGTGTTTGCGTCTTACAGCTTCTTCCTGAAGATACAGCTAGAATCTACTGACGCAATACCAACCCTCATTCAAGTACTGATTGCTGGAGCATTGACCGGCGTAGTATGCTGGTCATTTGTTGCGTTTATTTAACTCGCTCTGTCCTTATTTCATCAACAGTATCGTTACGACGCCGACTGAGCTTATCAAGATAAGACAGCAAGAGCAGCTGGTACCCACGTCTACCTGGAAAATTGTACTTCAAATTATAAAGGAGGATGGGATATTAGGCTTATATCGCGGAGTTGCAGCCACGATACTCCGGGATCTTGGATACGGTGCTTATTTCGCTGCGGTAAGTCAGAAACAACAAAACTGTGTTGTGGATAGTAACTGGTTACTCAGTATGAGGGAACAAACCGTCTTTTCTCGCAATTGGATATAAAGGATATACCCTGGTACGGTTTCCTGTTATCGGGAGGCATTGCAGGCATTGGTAAATCAGCACGAAAGGATACATCCGAATACAGTACTTACGCATGTCCACGCAGCCGGCTGGGTAATCACATTTCCATTCGATGTGGTCAAGACAAGGATGCAAGGAACTTTGAATAATCACGAGCTGGATCCAGCCAGGGTGACTGAATCAACGTCTCTCCTTCCACCTGATGACGACGCGATCACAATCAGAAAAGTTAACCCTTATCAAACTGTGATCTCAACCATCATCAATTCATATACGGAAGAAGGCATCGGAGTTTTCTGCCAAGGTTTAGGCGCCGCAGTCATCCGGTGAGCATGCGTTGTCTATCTTTCGAGACAAGCCTGGGCGGCAAGTACTCGGCCAGTGCTACCATTTTCTTGATATGCGTTTGGACCGACACGACACTGATAATTCTGGCGACAGTGCCATACCCACAAACATGGCAACATTTGCGACGTTCGAGGGTGTCTCCCGTGTCATTAATTCCATACTCATTAATTAGACTCGCTCATACCCTTTTTGCTGTTCAAGTACTGGTTGGAACACAAACGCATGTGAATATATACGGTTGTATTAGAGAAAATGATGCAGTACACATCCGCATTTATAAATTATAAATGCAGCCTCATAGCGAGAACTTTTGACTGCGGGTATGAACTGACGCAGAAAGTCGTGACACATCATTCCATGCAGCCGCAAGTCACGTCACCCCAACTTCCCTGCTCACTATCAGTTACATTTAGGTAGATAGCTGATAGCTGATTAAGAGGTGAGATTTACTACTCGGTCCATACCTCCTTCCTCAGTTCTAGTTTCTGGACAGGAATCAGCAGTTACCTGGCAGTACAATCTCCTAAATGAGCGACGAGAAAAGTGAGAGCCACGGAGTTCCGACTCGTTCCTCAGACGATGATCTTTTTCAGTAGGGCTGGATCCTACAGTAGACTTCATTGCTGGCGCGCTCGCGGTGATTCTATAGGTCATACACGGTGTTTCAGAGGTGTTGAGCTACCAGTTAGGGTATTGCTGGTCTTGTCGTTGGACATCCATTCGACACTGGTAAGCACGATCTCTTCCAAGCTATTCAACCGACGTTTGATACTACCATTTCTAGTCAAAGTTCGTTTCCAGAGCCCAACATTAGCGGGAAAATATACCTCTACTGCTCATGCTTTCGTATCTATTGTCCGCGAAGAATGCTTCATTGGCCTATATAAGGGGATCACATCGCCTTTAGTCAGTTCATTTTATTTTAGCCATGGAATGCCTGACGTAAAACCGGCGCATAGGTGACAGCAGCTCTCTTGAATAGTCTCATGTTTGCATCTTATCGCTTCTTCCTGAAGATACAGCTAGAATCTATTGACGCTATACCCACTCTCATTCAAGTACTGATTGCTGGAGTATTGACTGGCATAGTGTGCTGGTCAGTGTTGCGTTTCTTCAGCTCGCTTTGTCGTTATTTCATCAACAGTATCGTTACAACGCCGACGGAGCTCATCAAGATACGACAGCAAGAGCAGCTTGTACCCACGTCTACTTGGAAAATACTACTTCAAATTGTCAGAGAGAACGGGATATTAGGCTTATATCGCGGAGTTACAGCCACGATACTCCGTGATCTTGCTACGGGCCTTATTTCGCTGCGGTGAGCCAGAAACAACGACACTGTGATGTAGATTAATTGATTGCTTAGTATGAGGGAACAAACCGTCTTTTCTCGCGATTGGGCGCAAAGATACCCTGGTACGCTCCCCTGTTATCAGGAGGTGTCGCAGGTATCGGTACGTCAGCGCACAAAGCATCCCAATACAAGTACTTACGCATGTCCCAGTCGCCTGGGTAATCACGTTTCCATTTGATGTGGTCAAGACAAGGATGCAAGGAACTCTGAATCCTCACGAGCTAGATCCGACTGAATCAACGTCCCTTCTTCCACCTGATGACGACGCGATCACAATCAGAAAAGTCAACCCTTATCAAACCGTGATCTCAACCATCATCAATTCATATAAGGAAGAAGGTATCAGTGTCTTCTTCCACGGTTTAGGCGTCACGCTCATCCGGTGAGCATGCATTATCTACCTTTCGAGACAAGCCTGGGCAGCAAGCACTCGGCTTGTGCTACCCTGGATTTTCTCGATACGCGTCGGGACCAACACGAAACTGATAAACTTGGTGACAGTGCTATACCCGCAAACATGGCCACATTTTCCGCATTCGAGGGTGTCTCCCGTGCCATTAATTCCGTACTTACTGATTAGACTCACCGCTGGTTTGAACCACAAATGGATGTAAATAGTATTACAGAAAACGATGTTGTGGCGTCTTCATGAACTGACGCCAACTCGAATTCAGAATTATCGTTATGCATCCAATCCTGCTGGCAAAAAAAGAAATGTTATTATTATCGTAAATTAGGAACAATCCAGCTACCCATCCATCTTCACTGTGCCTGTACCAAAACCATTCAACGGTGACGTCCTTTCTTGTGTTTCACGGGTTTCTCGTCTATAACACCGAATAGACAGCTTCAGGGTAATCTGTGTATCCAAGCCGCAAGTCCGGCGTACCAGCGCCATACAAGTGCTGGAAGTGAGGTGCATTGTCAAGGGGCTTGCCATACTGGATACGCTTGGCGAGGTCCGGGTGAGTGATGTAGTTCAAACCGAACGAGACAACGTCCGCTTTGCCTGATTTCACCAATTCGGAGCCCTCTTCAGGAAGGACGCTTCCGTTGACAAAAAATTTTGATTTCTGGATGAGGTGCCGGTACGATGCGACGACATCGTGTTCAGTTGCACGGCGTAGTCCTATGAAGAGCTCATCAATCAATGACAGCGGCATTTATCTTGCCATACGTACCATCAATGATAGGATTTCTCGCTTCAAGATATCGCAGGAGTGTGATATAGGATAATCCCAATTTATCCGCTTCGGTGATGAAGTGACTGAATGTGTCCAACGTGTCTTGTAGAGGCATTCTATCGTAAAATCAGTTCTGGTCGTAAAGCATTGGTTATCCTGACATACCCCATGTCGTTGTATCCACCACATGGGCTCAGCTTGACGGCGACATTAGTACCGAAAACTTCTTTAAACGCCTTGAGTGCCTCAAGGCCAAATCGAGCACGATTCTGAACACTGCCACCCCATTTATCTGTACGCTTGTTGGAGGTGCTGTCAAGGAATTGGTTGACGAGATAACCATTAGCGCCGTGAACTATATGGAAATGAGCCTCAAAAGTCTGAGCTTTGCATTTATACGTACGCTCGACTCCGTCAAAACCGGCGGCCTTGGCGTTGATCGCTGCTTGCCTGAATTGTTGGATGATGACCCATGGATCGGGTACCTCTGTTGGCTATTGATTGCATAAGACCTTTGCATGAAGTATTGGGGAGGAAACATGTCTCACAGTCACGTATCCTGGAGTGCCTGGAAGGAGACGGAATTTTCCACCCCTCGCCGGGATAGCGGAAGGTGCATATACAGGCTAGTAAATACCGACCGTGTCAGAGATCTGAATATCAGGTAGTTATAATTAGTGCTTACAACTCCTGCTAATTTTTGTTCAGGTGCATCTGGATGCGACAGTCGTCCGACTACAATTCGTCAATTATATTTCCTACTGACGGAAGGGTATAACTTACGATGCAAAAGCTGTAAAAAAGCCAGTTATTCGCATATCACGATGCCATTGGGAACAAAACTTACTTGTGCATAGATATGGGTTCCGGCGGCATGGACTGCTTCTGTAATATTCTTCCATTCTTTAATTTGCTCTTTGCTCCAAATACCAGGAGCATCTGGCCATTCTGTTCTGCACCCAGATAAGTTATAATTCCCGCGTTGTTCAACTCGGGCGCTTACCCCTGGCGCGTGATCAGGATTGCTTCGGTGACAATCAGTCCAGCGTTGGAACGCTGAACATAGTACTCTTGCATGACTTCGTTGGGTATTGTGTTCCGAGCACGGTCGCGGGTCAGCGCGCTCATGGCAATCCTATTCTTGATAATGATATCTCCTAACCGAAGCGGAGAAAACAAAACGGAAGTAGAGGACATATTGTCGCGCAGATGATTGTTGGTATGCTGTTGGAGGACGGTGAATCAGACATACTTTATATATTATCTTTGAACTGGGAGTACGCGTACGAATGGTCCATATCGTAATGGTGATTTGGTTGGCTGTGGTCAGCACTTTCAAGTTGATGTCAGCCGCTATCAGCCCAATTTGGCAAGCTGTGCTCATTGCGTCAGCATGATTGCGCGCATCATCCAACAGGGCGTTAACCAGATAGCATAAGGAGTGTAAGTGATCGCGTCTAAGCTATTTGACAGCTGAGTCAACCGAAAGAACTGCACGCCAATCGCAAGTTTGCGCCTTCGCGCCCACGTGATTATCGGGTGAGACAATCACGTCTGCTCGATCGCGTTCAGCCCAAACAAGTGCAGCCTGCGGAAAACATATAAAAAGGAGGTCAGCGTTCGCTCCCTTCTTGCCCACCTTCTCTCTCGCCCGTCACCGACCCGGGAAACAAGTCTCTTGATTTACTAACGTATTTCGCAGTGACGAACCACAAGCAGAACATCACCGGTGGCATTGAGAGAATACCAGTGCGCTGTAGGGTGGGATCATGATGCATGAAGGATG
Source organism: Amanita phalloides (assembly GCA_032173475.1). NCBI lineage: Eukaryota > Fungi > Basidiomycota > Agaricomycetes > Agaricales > Amanitaceae > Amanita > Amanita phalloides. The sequence goes on along the minus strand of JAENRT010000004.1, from coordinate 277,183 downwards.
GTGTTTGCGACGGTACGAGTGTTGACGCGTTGACGACCGCCAAGCCGCCGGCGCTCTGAGCTAGAGCTACCACTTGCCGCGAAGCACGCACTGCGGCTCGTCGCGAGTCTAAATGACAAGATGGCAAGCTTCCTGCGAAACGAAACCCGGAACCTTCGGAGTATCCACACCTTCCGCCCCTCTTCCGCGAACCCAGTGCAAATTTGACAGACCCACCTTAACCCCGTGCACTCGATAGTGAGTTTATGTATATTGCTTAAATTACCAAACAAACGAGGGCTACCAGATTATCCTATCAGCTACAGCGATTACATTTGCGACGGAAAAGGAAGAGGGAGGGTATAAGTTCATACAAAGTAGTTCTATTTATATTAGAGAGACAGCAGCACTGCAAAAAAACCCATCAAAGCAGAGCACAAGAACCAAAAAAAAGAGAGAGATTTAATCCCGGATAACGCGTAGCTAATGCGACTCGTCCATTCTGTCTCCTTCGTCTTCGTCGTCGAGGTCCAGATCCATACTGGGCCCGGCCTCATTTTTTGCGCGCCTATACAGCTCCTCGCGTTTAATCATGTCCCCTGTCAGATTCGCAAGGGTCAGGAGGGCCTCTGCCAGTAACATTCGCAGCTCGTGCTCGGTCGAGCCAGACCCAGCGCCATCGTCTGACCCCGCCTTGGCGCGCTCAAATAAATCAGCCGCCATCGTCAGATCCTCCCGCGCCTCCTGGGCCTCTTCCGAATCCAGGACATCCATCTCGCCCCTCTCTAGCGCCGCCTCAATGTCCTCGACGTACGCTGACCCAACGATGAGTCGACACCTCCCGCGCGTCCGTAGCACGCGACTGCGCCACGCACGCCCGTCAGCCTCCTGCACCTTCATCTGATTAAGGACCGAATCGGCCCAGGTCGCCCAATAGTGCCGCTCAGACGGGGCATCGAGCTTTTCGGCAATGAGCAGCACCTCGGATGCGATCGTGTACAGCTCGCGCTCGCGCGATAATACGTCACGTTCGCCTGCAACACTCACGGGCGGGGAGTAGACCGAGGCGGAAGCGGAGGCGGTGGCGGCCAACATCATCGGCCAGACTTGCGAACTCTTGTCATGTGGCATATGAAATATCCCGCGGGAAAACTGGTCCATGGCGAGCACGAGCAAATCGTTTGGCGTCGCTGCGTTCAGCGACATGCGCCTCGTCACGGGCTGACGCTGCGCCGTAATCGTGTGGAAGGGCGAGCCTCGCTGCCACTGCGGTTCGTCGACGTTGAGGTGAATGCTGGAGAGATCGTGGCCCTCTCGCTTGGCCTGGTGCTGGCGGCTGACGAGGTCGTCGGCGAGGCATACGAGCGTGCGGCCCCAGATGATAGCCATGCGCCAGTCTTCGGGATAATTGTTGTTGCCAACGCCTCTTGTCCGCACGGGCAGGCTTTCGCCCATCTCGAACACATCGAGTGCGGCCAGCCAGTAGGGGACGGGAAGCGTTGGCTCGCCCTCGAGCGCAAGCGAGGGCTCCTGTGCGATAAGGTTCCCAAAAAGGAAAAGCGAAGTGCCAAGGAGGGCGTGGAAAGCGGTGGGCAGATCGAGAAGAATGCTAAGACGCACAAGTGTCAGGGTTGGTCAAAAAAGCGGTGCAGCGGAGACTTGCCTCTTTCTTGGCTCCTCCTTGAGGGTGCTGGAGGAGGGATCGGACGAGCCCTGCCTCCGCTTACGATCGCTGGGGGGAGGAGTAGGAGAAGACTGAAGGACTGGGGAAACGATAAAGAGGGAGGAAGGATCGGGGTAAAAATGCAGAAAATGGTGACACTCGTGGATGACTGCGCGCAACAGGGGGAGACCTTCTGCGGCATCGTTCCCTGATAAAAATCAGCACTTTTATTCCAGCTGATGACCCTGAATGGACTTGCCTTCGTAGTGCTCAGCTGCCCGAGCAAAGAGGTGTTTGAGATCATGCCAGTCATCGAAATCGCATGACTTGGAAGGGTCGATGGGGGATGAAGGACGAGCTATGGAAGAAGAAACCATGGGGTGGGAAGGGAGAGAGCGAGGGGGACGAAAACAGCGACGGGTGTAATGGCAGAAGAGAGGGGTGTGGTCCGAGTCGGAGGTGGATCCGGAGCGAGTGCGGAGCTTCTTTTGTGGAGGGGGAGCGGGCTCGTCGTCGTCCGTATCTGAGATGGAGGAGTGTTTCCTATCAGGGACAGGCGCCGCGGAGACGCGGGCTGCGGTCACATGGGCCCTCCATAAGCCGCGTGGACGCTGGGGAAAGTGACAGCGGAGAGACGGGGCTGGGACGAAGGGAGGAGGGAAGGAGATGGAGACTGGCAAGGACATGGGGACGACATGGCCTCCAACAGCCCTGTATATATTCTTCCCGCTCTCTCCTCCTCCGTCCAGGCCACGCAAAATAGGCCCAGACCTGACCAGACCCTTCCAGCCTGCCACCGCCACAGGTATATCGTATTATCCAACCCTACCACCGCCGCCGCCGGCCTCCTCGGCCCCAGCGCTCCGTTAAATACCCAATCATGTACTCATATACTTCCCGCCGCGCCCCCAGTCGGTTGATCGAGTGATCATTATCCGGGAACAGCCGGAACCGGAACCGCCGCACGCCGCCCGTCGTCAGCATGTCTAGCAGATGCGCCGAATTTGCAAAATGCACATTGTCGTCCCCGCTCCCATGCATTAGCAAATAATCCACATTCATAAACCCAGTGACGTTCCGTATCGATGCATTGGCGTATCCACCCGCGTTCTCCTCTGGCAAGTTCATGTACCGCTCTGTGTAGATCGAATCATACAGCAGCCAGCTCGTGACAGGCGCCACCGCCATCGCCAGTGAATGTATCCCTGCATTCGCTTCCACAACCTTGGAGCTCATAAATCCACCATACGACTCCCATCAACCATCAGCACACAACCTAAGCAAGCAGAAACAACTCACCCAACCCCATATCCCGATCCGCTTTGGATCCACATAAGTCTTCGCAGCCCATATCCTTGCCGCGTTGATCTGGTCCACCGTCTCCCAATAGCCTAGATTCCCCTTGACCGGATTCCGCAGCTTCCGTCCTTTATACCCCGTCCCGCGCCCATCGACGACCACCACAATATACTGCAGCCCACAAACGAGGTAATGTTGCCAATCGCGTACAAACCTCACATCCACCAGCTGACTCTCAGGACCACCGTATACCTGGAACAACACAGGGTACTTTGTTCGTCCACTGTCGTCCATCCGAGGCGGACGCATCTCCTTCACATTGAGTTCTGCCGACATGAGTTTTCATTTGTGAATGACAATGAAGCTCACCGTATCCATCACTGACGATAGTCGAATACGTCACCGTCGCACCCTCAAACTGTCTCGTCACATTCCCCACCCTCTCGTTTGACGTCACCACATACTCGAAACCTATCACACCTCTCAGTCTAATTCATATCCCCAGAAATGAACCAAACCACACACGCACTGCTGTTGCCCACCTGCCGCATCCTTTGCCACGGCACGTTCGGCCCAAGATACGAAAGCAGGTAATACCCACCGCGCGGCGAAAAACTCGACGAGTAATACGCCACCCGCGTCGCGTCTGTCAACGCGCTCGGTTCAGCCACCTCACTCGAGCTGATCGTCGGTAGCGGCACAGCATACACGTGCCGTTCCTTGCTGCTCGGACGCGCAGCCTCAAAGTATCTGCAACCATCACGTTTACTGAGTCTTGATCTCGCACAGGGTGGGGGGTCACTCACATCTGTCCCTTTTCCGCATTGACGGCCTTGATCCCACTCGTCACCTCCCACGCACCAGACGTCAGGAACCGCGGCGTACCAGAGCTTGCAGGACTAAAGAGCGCAATATGGTTGTATCCATCCGTATCGGGAACAACATCCAGGTACCCGTTCTTCCCAGAACCCGTCAGGTGCGGGGGTAGAGGGTAAATGTGCTGTTTCTAGAAACATGTCAGCCACGCCTCGCTCAACCTCCCTCCTCGGTCTCACATTATCGATCCAGCCATGGTCGCCTTCCTCCCCGTCCTGCCCTAGCTTCCTCACCACCCTCCCAAATGCCCGGTCCTCCCTCTCTCGCGCATCAACGTCAAACAGCACAACGTTCCCCTGACTCGCATCGCGATTGACCTCTTTCACCAACAGCGTCGAATTGTCCACCCACGCCACCTCCATCACGATACTATCATTGGGGTGCTGTCGCTCCTCCCAATCCAGCGCCATCGTCGCATTCGGAGCCGGGAATCCCTCCGTCACCACACCGTCGTTCGTCAGGAACCGCCTCACGTCAAACACGTGCACCGACACCAGCGGGTTGTTGTACCCCGGCTTTGGATACTTCATCTTGACCTGAGTCGTATACGGTATCACCGCACTCGAATTGTCGGTGGGGTTGTAGATCGGAAAGACGTATTCGGGCACGAGTGTCTCGTCAAGCGCAAGAAAAGCAACCTTGGATGAGTCGGGTGACCACCAGAGCGCGTGGTCCGTCGCTAAAACCTCTTCTTCGTACACCCAGTCGGGCACACCGTAAAAGAGAGATGCATTTCCAGACGTCGTTATTCGGATCGGGGAAGTAGAAGACCTGCATGGGGATGTGAGCAGCATTATATAATATCATATCCACTTACGCCGGAAAGGGTAGAATGTACAAATCATTGTTGGTCACATAGGCGATCGAGTTGCCTGTGGGCGACCAGGTGGCGTACACCGTTGTGGGTGGGTTCGTCGGGGCTATGAGTGGGTGTGTTTTCTTGGTCTCAATCTCATGCACGTAATAGTTGCCGAAACTTGAATGTCGCCATTGCTAATGGGGGCATGCATGAGGCTACATGAGGATGTGAATGGGGAACGAACGACGAACCTTCTTCACGTCAGTCTTGAACAGAATGTACTTGGAATCGGCGGATAGCTGCCAGTGTTCCCATGACAATGGCCGGTCGTGTTCCTGCGAACACAAGATTAGAACAATCGTAACAAACAGGGAATTCGGACACACATCTTTCACGTCTTGTTTTGCGACGAGATCGGTCGTGGAGTTGGTTCCGAGATTGACGAGGCTGATGAGATCGTCTTGCATAAGACTCAGAACACCATCACCGGCTTGTAACATACACGTCCCGTTAGAAACACACGCAACCAGATCCCAGGGGAACACACGCACCTTGTCGTACCCACTGCACCCTGTACAGTTCCGGAGTAAACGTGCCGTTGAATATATGGTCCATTGTGAGGCTCTGAGATCCATACGGACGGACTGCGACACCGGAGTAGGTGCTGGCGGCGATGAGGCCGATGACCAGCGCGACAGAGACGAGTGCAAGGAGCGAAATGACCAGCGCTTGTAGGGACGAGGGTCTCTGTCAAGCTGGTAGTCAGCCGCACCATTTGGAAGTGGGAGGTAAGAGGGAGGTACCCTTTTCTCAGACGGTAGCCCAGCATCACCAAACTCTGCCTGGCCCAGCGGCGACTGGGGTTCCTTATCTTCAAACAGGCTCTCGTCCTCTGAACTCGGGGGGTCAAAGGGACCTTCTCCGTAATATACTGGTGGGCGGTGACCGTCTTCTAGTGGGCTATGATAGTCTGAGGGTTCGTCAGGCTCAATCACGGTCGGGAGGCGTTCATAGCTTGTCTGGTGCATGGTCGCGGTAACCCTAACCCGAACATGGCCCGACATACGGCCTTGTCGACTTGGGATCCGGTCTTGCTCATATCTCAGGTGCGAACGCTGCAGTCCAAAAAATTCTGGGCTCACACAATTGTATCGATACAGAGCTTGCACTACCTGACCCTCACTAACCAACTCCATAATTAAAAATATTAAACCTTGATGGCATGAAGTTTATAGATCGGTTCAACTTGAATGACTCCATGATCGATGACAGTATTTTGTTAGAATGCGGAATCATTAATACCTTTTGCAGGATGTACAGCGCCGCCGTCCCATGTCGGAGGAGAGGATATAACGCCGTTTTGTTCGCAAAAGGATGCACTCGACGGAACAAGCCAACATCCAGCAAAACGCGATGACCGGTCAATAGCCTGCATCTTGATCAAGCTCACCGATGTCTTCTATCACTCCATCATCGTCGTCTGAGTCTGGCAGGTCATCTTTATCATCCTCGCACGACCCCTCGCCCGTGAGATCGAGAACATGGCGGTCACTTAAAAAGTGATTTGTCTCTGCTAGTTGATTTATGACCTTCGCCGCCTCCCATAAACATGTCTCGGTCAACGAACCTGATTGAAATAAATAGGAGAAGGAAATGAAACAAACATATTAACATAGTACTGTTGCCAATCTATATCTCCAAGCCGTCAAGCTATTCCATTGGTCGTCTCTTCAGCCTCGTGTGCCGACAATCCGACACTGCGCACCCCCAGATCAACTGATATTTCCCGTTGTCCATGCTCCGCAGATGCAGCTGCTTGAGACGTCGCATGAAACGTGCCCAGTTGTACAGTTATCATATCCAATGTGGCACGATGATTAATTTCGGAACGAGCAGAAGGAATACGGCTATTGACGAGGACCATCATCGAATTAGCATAAAGCTTGGAGATGACAATTGCTAGTCCAATGTTGTGTTTGGGAAACCGGAATGGCGAAATAAGTATACAAAGATTTGTTGCGGCTAATGTCTCTATTGGGATTCCAAAATGTCGTAGCGTCAAGGGCGAATGCACACCTGTGAGTAAACCTGTGCCAAGTATGATGTATATTAAACGTGCTATCTTTCTTTTGAGTTGTTTGGAGTATATTTCATCTTTTTTGAGCTTGGCATGCAGCGTGAGATGTGAATTGGAATGAAAATGGTTGATCAATGCTTACAAACCAAACCATGATGCTCGTAATTGTTACATCAACAAGCAGGGAGACCGTAGTCCAAATCTATCAAGTCGTTCATTAACAGAATCATTTAATAGAAATGTCAAGCTACGCACAAATGTAATAGAGTTATAGGATGTTTTCACCACGAGACTTCTTATTGCGGTGGCCAAAAATTGTAACACCATCATCTATGTTGCGACTCGAAAATTTAGTCACTGGCAAAGCATACTTTCGGAGGATTTATGTACCAGGATAATGAGCCAGGACATGTATCTCAGCTTAGTTATGATTCGGATGCGGTGTGCGTACATAGACTGCGTTAGAAACACCACTCAGAGGATCTCAGCCATTTCTAGGATCTATAACTGATAACACACCTATTCCCCCGCACACCGCTAGGTTCGGGACTATTTGAGATGTGTATATAGAGCAGATAATAGCATCCTGAAAGCCAGCGGTTGTAACGATAGCCCTCAACTGACATGTGAGGAGGACAGTGCAAATCGTCTCTGTTACATAGACAATATATATCACAGCCTTGAATAGCTTGCGATCTTTCGGAAATGAGATATAATATCGATCTTTCAATGGCATGAGCATGGCTTATCTCAAAATCGATTAGATTGGATATAATGACAAACATATTTGCACTGTGAAGGCACCATATAGGTAGGCGCCAAATACGTTGCCTAACAGCTGACAATGATAGATTAATTACCGACGTTGCACTGGCCCAGACAGATACCCACATAACTCATGACGGAGAAGGAATTACACGCGAGCGAATCATATGTGGCGACCATGGAGTCGAGGTAGTGGTGTACATCATTTGAAGGGTTTGTTATACATCTGCGTAGAGCTGTGCTATGTGGTTCGACGACACACACGGGCCTCTGATAAGATCCCTTTGTTCCCTTTTCATAGACAGTAGCATTATTCGCTCCTGTGCATGGGAGCGTACTAATCAAATATGGCATCCAGTAGGACATAATTACCTGGTTCAGTTCGAGCACTTGTAAACTTAACGACTCCATACTGGTTAATGCTTCCATGCACGTCGGAACATGTGACATTGGAACTCGACGCCCTTTCTTTGGATGAATGCTAAGCTGTCCTCGTCAATGGATGAGGAAAGTGAGAAGCATATTTTGATGAGGAAACCTTGTCCGATCTTACGATCAGTTATTTCGTCATACTTACAGCAGCACATTCTCGTAATCCACCACACCTGCCAGTGAAAGTGAGATTTTGCGTTCGAATATCGACGCTACCACTGCGCTGACAAGTTCGCCTCCGTCCCTCGATTCACCGATTCTGCAATCAAGGAACGTTGACTGATCTCCAACCAACTCCGAGTCTAGGATTATCGGATCGTTGGGGCCTCACCCTAGGACAGCACACGTACATCAGTCACAGTACTACTCGAGAACAATACTAGGAAACAAATATACCTGCGCAAAGCCAACAGCGCAAATGCGGTAGTACCATCCTGCTCTCAGTGTCCTTGTTCGCCTTTCATCAAACGTTGTTGGTACCTGGCTGCGTGCATCAGGAAGGGGTGATATAGCTAAACTTAGTCGCTTTGATGGCCATAGCTACATTGGTTCAGTTTGAGTGTTATGTATGCTTGTGCCACACCAGTCTATGTTGAGGAGCTCGCTGGCTTTATTTTCATGCGTGTTTGAATGTTCAACAATCAATGACTTTCTGTAAATTGCCTTTGGTGGGATAATTTGCGCACGGATTCAAGTACCTATACGGTACACCTGTGCTGTTCACATCATCGGGAGGGGTTTGGGATGATGGGATCGGACGTATCGGATAAGTGCGCAAGGATTCATGCTTGGGCCAAAAGACCAGTCGTGGAAACATCCGGGATGTCATCTAATACCCAGCGGCAACAGTATATGTGGTTTGCTCGATCCCCATCAGCTGAGTCACTTTCAACCGGAAATGTCGTAGCGGCGGAAAGAGTACACATTGGTATGAACGGAGGGCGCCAATGAATGTCTGCGGACGGCCCTTGTCGTGCAATTCGGGGTGGACGAAGAATCAGTATGGCCTGGGCAGAAATTGGAGGCGAGGATGGATTCGCGTCAGTGTCGTACCAGAGTGAAAGATCCAATTATACGGGAACAATATACAATTGAATGTTCAGTTGTTCTTCCGCGAGGATGAAATGTAAGGTGCGTTCCACTATGACTGTCAGTTGTCGCAGGAACGCATTCCGACCAGTCAAAGGATCCCGCTCTCTTTCAACGAGCTCGGAGATAGACGAGGCACGGCCGCTGCTGGCGTTGAACGTTAAGGGTTTCGTCCACAAGAAGAGAGGGGCCGCAGATAACTGAGGTGGGCGGAAGGGTGCGGAGAAGGATCCCACCTCGGACGTCACGCGACGGGGACAACCGAGATGTAGAAGCGTGTCTCCTGCCGATAGTACTTTACGAGAGCCCCTGTAGCTGCTTAAGCTCGGCGCACTGTGGTTAGAGTCGGTGGGACGCTTTGGCGAATGGCAACGAAAGTGCCTGCGCTCGGTGGTAAAGGAAGGAGAGACAGCTCACCATTATCCACAAACTGGCTGTTCCTCGCTTCCGTGCGTATCCATCCAGAGGGGTTGTGGTTAGAACCGCTAACTCGAAGTAGGCGGCCGCGCGCGTGTCACCGCGGCGCACCAGCACATTATTAGAACGACCTGAATTAGAAGTGTCCAGTCGCTCGGCTATGGTTGTCAGCCGCACCATTTGGAGGGGGGGATAAGAGGGAGGTACCCTTTTCTCAGACGGTAGCCCGGTCCAGCGGCGACTGGAGTTCCTTATCCTCAAACAGGCTCTCGTCCTCTGAGCTCTGGGGGTCAAACGGGCCTTCTCCGTAATGCACTGGTGGGCGGTGACCGTCTTCTAGTGGGCTGTGATAGTCTGAGGGATCGTCAGGCTCAGTCACGGTCGGGAGGTGTTCATTTGTCTGTGGTAACCCTAACCCGAACATGGCCCGACATACGGCCGTGTCGACTTGGGATCCGGTCTTGCTCATATCTCAGGTGCGATATTGACCCATTTTTCTGCAGTCCAAAAACATATTGGCTCACACAAGGCCGTCAGATTGTATCGATACAGAGCTTGCACTACCTGACCCTCTCCATCCTCGTCCCTCCACTCTTGGCCGTGTTTGCCGAACCCAGCTCGCTCGAGTATGAAGGCGGGGCTGCCAACGTCGGCATGGTCATGGACTGGCGAGAAATGGCAGGCATTCCGACCGTACGCTGGGCATACGGCAGCGAGCGCTGGAACTCGTACACCTGGGCCTGGAGCAGCGGCAGAAAAGTCGGGCATGGATGGACGCTCGACCAATGGGATGGAAAAATCGACCCCACGCGCGGGTGGGTCATTGCGTTTTGCTGGATGTTGGCTTGTTCCGTCGAGTGCGTCTCCTTCCGCGAATAAATCGGCGTTATATCCTCTCCTCTGACATGAGACGGGATCTAGCATTTATTATCTATACGCCCTCGTCCGCCGCCCACGCTTGATTCTCGACTTCGCGCTCACCCTCGTCTTCAACCACCTTGTGCTCACTACATACTACGCAGCCTCCATCCCCACCTCCCTCTTCTTCTGGCTCGTGCTGCTGGTGGGCGCGGTGCTGACCATTGTCGTCGCAGAGCAGCTGTGTATCAAGAGGGAGTTGACAGAGGGACTTGCGGTGGCGCCGCTCCGTCCAGAAGAGGCAGTGGTGGAGGAGATGGAGATGGGTATGTTGTCACAGAGAGACTAGGAGAGTGGTAAGCCATCCACGCTTTAATGCGAGTTAGGAACATGTGTACGGACTTGTCATAGAGCTAAATTTTTTGTCAGGGTACTATCACTCATCCCATTTCAATCAAAGTTTCATTCGGGTCTTGTGCTCGGGAACTTTGCTGAGCGCGCACCATATCTAGAAACTTTCCATTCTCTCGTCACGTACATGGATAACTGATAACAGGCTCGGTACCGTCGCTCCGATCCACTTCTCCACTCGTATATCAGAATCAGAACAGGTTCCTGGGCGTTTCTGCGTGTCGGCGCTGTACATCCTGCAAAAGTTATTCATGATTCCGCATTCCAACAAAACACTGTATGGAGTCATTGAATTGATCTATAAATCAAGGTTTAGTATTTTTAATTAGTGGAGTTGGTTAATGTACAAGTCGACCAACTTCTTCAGAGGCTATCTGGATCGGCTCTTCTTCCTCCTCGATTTCACCATCCCCAACTATCGCTCTCATACCCATCATCAATTCGTCCGGTTACCGCCTCATTCGTAGCTCTAACTTGCGGGTTTTCGCGAAGGTATCTTAAGGATAAGTACAGTGCATCCGAGGAGAAAGGGGAGATCTACCCAATGTAGGACCGACTTGTTTTTTTAATCCTTGGATCTTCGGCAGCAAGCATGGGAATGATTTCGGGGTTGTACAAGGCACTCAAGTCCAGCGGATGTTCAAGCTCATCGTCAGAATGCGAAAGTAAAGATGCATTGTCGACGATGTCCTCCGCCGAGAACCCAGGGAGCAGGAGCGGCAAGATGGATTGGAACACCACCAGGTAAAGCGGCAGTAAAAGCATTCCGGAGGGATGCTGCCGGGAAGATAGATGCGGTGACAATGAAATTCATGAGCCAGGTCTGGAAGGCCTTTGGTTATGAAATTGACGGTATGTTTACCTTGAATGGGTACGAAGGCGAAGTGGCCTTGGTCAATCCCAAGGCCGCCGAGATCTGTCCGCAGAGTAATGAGATTACCGGGGTCATCATTATTTGGAGCCCGTTCTTCAAAGCAACGGTAGGCTCTATGCTCCATGAATGGCAAGACATTAGATGATGGGATTTTCGGAGATAAGATGCCTCCCATACCCAGTGAACGCTCTCCTTCGGAACAAGACGACATGATTCAAGCGCGATCCAGCGCCCGTCATGGCACAGTAAACGTCGGATTTTTTGACCATGTGACTTATAATGGACTACGTAGTACCAGTAGGCTCAGCAAGATCGCTCGTGCTGCTGCTCGGATCTTTAATCTCAACATCCTGCCAATGCCAAGGTAGTTCGGACGGGGGTGTGCATGCGTCGAATTCAGTGACAATTGAGTATTTCGAGCTCAATAAAGTCGAGCGTGTCAAAAAAAAAAAGAGCTAAGCGATTAAAGCATCTATCAGGTATTTGCCTTGTGAGAGAATGAGGTCCCTATTGTTTGACGGAATTCCGGAAGTTCTGTTTTTGCTTATGCCCAAGAAGCCAGGTTTGTTATTCGCGATGATCTCGCATGCGTCGAGAATGAGGCCGAGATGGGCTCCGGGGATGGAATCAGTGGCGGGGGCTGGTGTGGAAAAAAAGGGATGCGGAAGAATTCAACGTTGAAGCCAGAATGATGGACGTAAATGAAACCTTGATGCCTGAGGCTCGGGGAATGTGGACCAGGGTCAGCAGGACATATCTCTCCATGTGGATGACCCGGCTGACTAATTACTACGCTTATGTAATCCGAAAGTTCAAAGTTTCTACAGTCATATTAGCCTTTGGTCGTTCGCTGGCGTGACTCGCAAAACGGCGATCGGAGCGGTGATGGTAAGCCTGTCCTTTACCCCGCTCAGTTCTGTCCTTTCATCTCCCTGATGGAGTTTGAACGTCGGTTGTAACGATCATACTTCCCCCGGGACCACATGTTCTTGATATCATAGAGAATCCAATACAGCGCGGGGTGCTACGGCTTGAGCTCACCGACTTTTTCCAACAATCCCAGTTATTTACACGAGTGGTGGATCGGACAACTTGCACGCTCAATAACTTTGCCAGCTAGGGATCGAGCATTGGTCCACCGTCTGCCAGCTATGCATTGAGTCGTTGATAATGATGGTGATGTGAGGTACACTGACTCTAGACCAAGTCCCCTTGATGCTGATTTGTTCAACGGCGGTTCCACCAATCTGTCTGGTATGCACACCGTTCGATCCTATCTAGATGATACTGGTCACGAACTGGCAAATGAATGATACATTTCTTTTGCTGAAGAGCGTAAACCTAAGTACCTTCCTTGTCCCTTTTGGTGTACATCTCATGTCCTGGTATAACCAGGGACCAAAGATTATCCATTTAGAACTTACAGATGGCATCGCAAATAGCTTGCTATCTCGGAAATTCTAGATAATGAACACATGTGTGAGGCACTAGCGGCTCTACATGGCGGATAATACCGACGTCTGTCATGTTGATAACTGATAACGGCCTTTTAAAGCAAACTACTTCGGCCCCATCGCTCCGCACCCTACATCGTGCTTCTCGTGATCGGCCAAAGCTGTAGATTGCGGGGTGTCTTCTCCGCAAGGTACCTGGCTGGTGCCCTGACGTCGTTTCATTCTGCGCCCAACTTTGCGCTTGCGCGCTTACAGTGATACTTGGACATATAGTGACCCAAGTTCGACCGTACTCGTATATCAGAATTGGAATGGAGGTCACAGGACTTCTATGCCATCGACTCTGCCACCGGGTTTTTAAAAGTATACGTTGCGCCGATAGAGAGGCGCTTGTGGCATGAAAGTTACCGATGAACACAGTTGGCTCCCCTCCCATGAAATTTTTTGCTCGGGACCTGAGCTCGTACATGGTAGGCTTATTTTTTATTTACGAACACAATGGGGACCTGTGAGTACAGGATCTGGTAACGTACTGTGCTTCGGTATTATGAGATGACAACTGTAGTCGGGAGAAGCAAGTTGCATTTCGGCCACCGTAAACGTTATTGTTGTTTCCACATTCTGTGAACACTCACATCCCCATGTATACACCTTCTCTCATAGATTAATGCCAGGTTAAGGATAAAGCATACGGACAAAGTCCGCGATAAACCCATTTCGGGGAGATCCTCTCTTTCGATTGCTTGATCCCTGTAATGGACGCAGGAACGTCGTACAAATGGAGAGTTGGAACAGGGGTGCCATTGCACATAGTCGGATGAGAGCGAGAATGAGGCAGTGTTTCCCGAGCCAACCTATCTGCGTACGAGCCCGCGGCCTTTCAATCCATGCACATGCGTGCTCGCAATTCACTATCTCCCATTCAAATCGACAGACACCAACCCTGCGTACATGAGGTCAACATGGGAATGACAGCGCACACTAGTGTCTGGCGAAACATGAATAAGTATATATACTTACTAGTCGCAAGGAGTTGTTTGCGCTCACTCGATGCGCCAGAGGGTCGGTACGAGCTCCGACGACGGAAACAGCAATTCCACCATGACAATTGTTTTCAGAAATGGTAAAGCTTGAATGTTTTTTTTTCTTCTTTACCTTTTTGCAGTGACCCTTGACTTGTGTTTCGCCTCCACCATTGGCATGACACTGTCGACGCAACCCCAGTCATCCTTCCTTTCCGTTAGCCTGGTCCATGGAATTGCAAGATGAACGTCGCCTGAAGCAACGAGGGGATAAACGGGATATTTGACGAAAGGAATTGGGTGGCGGTCCGCCAGAATGTCGTGGTTGTTCAAAGATGGTGATGTCCAAGAGGGTAGGTAGATGATGACAGGAACGTTCGCAACACGCTAAAGGCGAAGGGGAATACCGTGTCCGATCAGTCCGATCAGCCAGACCGTGACCTAGTCGGTATCTGTTTCGCGAACCGGTATGTGTGGGAAGAGGTTCTTGATAATATACGTGTGCGTACGTAGAACATGGTTCTAGCCGCCTTACAACAAGTTCACGCTTCGTCGTGTGCAATCTGTCAAGACTGTCAAGACGTTCATTTGATAGAGAACTAGGTTTAACTAACCTTTCTTTTTGTTCCGACAGCGATAACGAGAGCAGATACTATAGAATATTCTGGCGTAGAAAAGTCCGAGAGCGGTTCATTAAATGTTCATTTGTCGACATTCGGGCCAAGTTGATTTGATAGATCTCGAGATTTCCCGGAGACTTCCCGATATGATTAAAATTCAGTTGTGTCGAGATCCGATGGAGACCAGTGGAGCCGAAAACAAGGACCGAAGAATGTCATTCCTCTCGTCTGTCGTAGGTGTCATTCGAATGAAAGCATGCTTGCGCACATTTACAATGCGTTATAAAACTTTTGTTGTGTTATGAGTCCAGGGTCCTGGCTCGGCGGAGGTAATGTACCCGAATATATGCATAGCCCGATGATGGATTGTCGATCACGTCGGGCGCGTTATATCCTATGGGAAGAGAGCTTGTCCTCGGGACGGGTTAACCCAAAACAAACACAAAGTACGTCACGGTATCTCCAAGAGTTAAACTTTGAGTGACGGGTGGTGTTACGATGGAGTTTGTGAACATGAAAATTTCCGTGAAGAAAAACAGTCAAGTCGATGGTAAACGTTGAACGTTGAACAGCTATGCCCAGTTCTTCTATTGTATTTGTATTCGATATGAGCAACTGATACGAAAAGTTTTTCGAAGCTCACATCCACCAGGTAGGGTCATCACTGAATCGCACTTGTCATTTAACTTCGTATGCCTCAACAACGTATGAATGCTCCACCGGCGAAGCGACGACGCGCCACGCATCTGGTTGGACTTCCGATGCTACCAGACATTCGGATATGCAGCTTGCGGCAAGAAAGGCTAGTGTGTGAACCGCCAAGTATAGTTTTGACATGGAACACAGATGGGGTGGAGGAAGAGCGATTTGAGAATATGTTTCTAACCAGGGAATTGGCCAACGGTACAGTTTAGCATTTGGTCATCGGACATTGGCGCAAGCGGGCTCTTTGCACGATCGAGAGGTAGTCACGAGTTACGACGTATCTTCTTGCAGGGTCCTTGTCTGGCGGAGTCAACTGGGCCCCGAGTGAAATTTCGAATGTATAAGCATACTATCAACGCCACATACACACAGTTTGAGATGTTATATTATCTATTGGGCCGATAACCATGCCTTGTGTTGACGAGATCAGGGACTGCCATGAGGCTCGCATTCAACAGCTGGCAAACAGGACATTGTGACGTACAAACGCCCTGGCCTGCGGATCAGATCTAGACTGGCATCCGTTCATTCTGTCATTCCATCATGTTTGCATGGACTCGAGAAGCTTTGATCGACAAGTTATAATAAGCATGAGATTTCGAATGTTGGATCAAATGGAATGTTCCCAAGTCGTCCGAACGTCCGAAACAACTGGAAGGAGGGGAGAATGAGGGTCAGAGGGACCAGAACAAAGTAGATCTAAATGCTACTCACACTAACGGATGAGCACGTTTTAACCCTTGATTATTAGGTGGGTATTTATTCGCCAAGTGCATTGTGCATTGTGCGTCCACAAGACAGAGTTGATATCGACTGAGCCCGACATTATGGAGAGCAATGAAGTAACCATGGAGATAATAGTTAAAGCCGAGCGGCGAAAGCTGGATATGTTATTGCCAGGGCGGCGTGGCGTTACGTGGAAAAAAGGGGTCCCTTTGCGAGATCCAATCGGCGAAAAGTATCCGCAGTTAGGACTCGACGCCTTCGAGTGTGATCCGGTTCTCATTTGGATGCGCAGACAGATACTCATCTCGGTCTGCTTACTGCGGTCAGAGATAAGGACTTGTCAAAAATATGATTCATCGGCGCTTGCGCACAGGGACCGGTTTGAGAAAAAGATTTTAACAAACCACTAGAGTCATAATTGTGATGCATTACGGCATGGCCGGCGGGCGCACCGGCAGCTAGTCGCTTCCTACATTTCGGTTTGCAGCTGTCTTTTCTTTTCATCTAAATAGTATGTAATGGCGTTGGCATTATTAGTACAATCTTCCTGTCAATGGGCGGGAAGCGTGATGTATGAGCGGCCGGCGCTAACCTGTATGAGACTTGGATCTCGGCGCCACCGTCGAAGCGATACGTAAGATGCTGTTGTTCACTGATTCCATGTTCTTGCGGTCGCAAATGTCTCCTGTGGACGTGGCGTACGTACAATGCGGACGGAGACGAACTGACTCAGGTCGGGGCAGACCTGTGCAATCGCACGCCTAGTTCCGCCTTCGCCAAATTGGACCCCGCGGTCCCTACAGTCATCTCTGCCCCACCCTGACACGAGGCTGATCGTAAAACCATATAAGACGCCCATATGCGCCTTCTCTGACTGTCTTCTTCTTCTCCCCGCACCTCTGCATACCTTGCCCTCCATGGACATGCTTAAAGGTTTCCTGTCACCCTTCGGAGCCAGTGGTATTAATCCTCTGCAGGATACTCTTGTTAGTTCCTTGCTTTTCCTTTGATCTCGTCCAACTAACATGTCTCAATCAGAAGCTCGTCGTCCTAGGGGGCACGGTGGAGACCGCCCGTCGCATGTCTGTGTCCGCCTGGAATGGGTTTGTTGACTGTGAGCACAACGCGACGATGGCCTGCGTAAAATTTCTAATACAGTCCGATAGCTTTCTTCCTTACGGCACACTTTACTCAAGGCGACTGCCCTTACGACTGGTGAGTTTTTTTGGCGCCACTTATACATCTGCGCTTCTAATGCGCTTCTCAAGGATTATACATTGGTTGGCAAAGGTTGTATTTCTAGGTTTATCTTATCTCTAAGCGGCAGGATTGAATGTAATCTGACTAGCAACCGGCGTGGGCAAGGAGCAGAGAATTCGAGATAACGACCCGCACTATTTCACGAACTGGTATCAGTCAGCAAAATGCAGGCGATATCGAAGACGAGGAGGAAGAAGAAGATATGCTGGTCAACGGAAAGAAGAAACGTCGCGTTTCGTTCATGCCAAGCATAGGTAAGCCCTAGCACCAAACAAATAAATATGCAAGTATAAACAATTCAGACACAACGCATACAATTTACTACCGTGGTCATTGGTTGAGGGTTCGTCCCGCATTCCTCGGCCGTTCGGGTTAAGCTGACGTAACTATATAGATCATGAGAACCAAACGCTATCCCGATGACATCCATGGCGCGTCCATCAGGATCAGGCGAGTTTAATATACTATTGCCCCTTTTGTGTAGTCTAATTTTGAGTTAGCGTTGTCGCCCGCAACAATGACATATTAAAGAAACTCGTTTTGGAAGCGAAGCGAGAATATGAGAAAGATGCCGTACATCGTGTCCACATCTATCTCGCTGACACGTACGCACTCGTATCCTTTCGGTTGTCGGAGACTCTAACAATGATGTATACAGTTCATACAGTTGCTGGCGTTGGAACGGCGCGCGTCACAAGCGTCCCATGAGTTCCATCGTCCTCCAGCCGGGCGTCAAGGACATGCTCCTTGCCGACTGCAGGGACTTCCTCGCTTCAGAGCCTTGGTACGTTCTAGATCATATTAAATAACAATTGGGCTAATTACTCATACCTTCAGGTATGCTGAGCGTGGTATGTCCACACGGGAACTTACCGCATTCACACGCTCAAAGTCCTAAATAGGTATTCCTTTCCGCCGCGGTTATCTCCTACATGGTGTTCCTGGAAGGTAGGTTTCCAGCGTAATAACGGCGCATGCGCTTATCAAAGGCTAACAGTGGGAAGACGTCTTTAATCCATTCCCTTGCTGGGGAATTGGGACTGGACATCTATGTCCTGTCGTTGTCTGCAAAAGGGTACGTTGTTCGCTTCCCTTGCAATATACGTAATTTATTAAATTACTTTATGATAAAGCATGAGCGACAATACGTTGGCGACGTTGATGGGTCTTGTACCGGCCAGGTAAGCTCATTTCATCTCCAATGTTACGTTTGCGCTGAAAATGCTATAGATGTATTGTTCTTTTGGAAGATCTGGATGCTGCCTTCACTAGGTCTGTAAGCCGTGATGCCAGCTCAACCGGGGCGCCAACTGCTGCCACGGAGAAAGACACCACTGAGAAAAGTGATGGTTCTACTTTGAGTTTAAGTGGGCTTTTGAACAGTCTTGATGGCGTTGCAGCCGCAGAGGGCCGGTGAGTCTCATTTTTTTTATCCTCAACTCCCTATCAGAGCCAATGTTTTTCCTAGCTTGCTCTTTGCTACTACCAATCATATTGAGCGTTTAGATCCGGCCCTTAGCCGTCCTGGTCGTATGGACGTCTGGGTGAACTTCACATACGCTACTAAGTTCCAGGCGGAAGGCATTTTTAAATGCTTCTTCCCTCATGTACCTGTCACCCCTGAATCGGCAAATCCAGAGTCCGGAGAGTCCACCGACATTGAAGAGTCCATCGAAGATAAGGAGTCCACCGAGGTCAAGGACGCCTCTCAGCAGAACCTTCCCTTGCCTAAGAGGAGCACGGCGAACGTCGTTTTCAGCGAGGAAGAGATTACTGAGCTTGCCAAGCGCTTTGCCGACTCTATCCCTGAAGATGAATTGAGCGTCGGTCGCTTTTACTTCATCCTTGTTCGGGAGATGTAACGGATCCCCATTGACAGGTGGCTAGCTTGCAAGGATACTTGCTCAAAAACAAGACCCGGCCACGTGAATGTGTTGACGAGGTTGGCGAGTGGGTCATACAGGAACGCGAGACCCGCGAGAAGATCAAAAAGGAAAAGGAAAAGGCAGAGGTATGTTATTCGTTGATGCCGATTTCGCGTTATTCAATTCTGGTACAGCGCGAGGCCAAGGAAAAAAAGGAAGTTGAGGACAAAGAAAAACAAGAAGTAATTCAATTCTTCAATGTGATCTATGATGCGCTGACCGTCTTGTGTAGAAGGAAAAAGCGGAGAAGGAAAAGGAGGCCAAAGAGGTACTAGTTCAGTGAAATTTACCTGCCTTATTCATGCTTATTGTTTTTTTACCCCGTGCGAACAGAAGGAGGCGAAAGAGGTGCGTTTGATCATCGCCCGTCATCCATTCATGATGTGACTCATCTGTCCCCTTGTAGAAGAGGAAGGAGCGCAGGTCAAAGAAGGCTTCTCGATCTGATTCCTCTGCCAAGGCGGACGATGCCAAAGGCACAAGCAGCTCTGAATCGTCCTCTTCCTCCAGCTCGTCCTCTTCCGAATCCACTGGCACAGACGCTGACACCGAGGAGAGCGTCACTTCCGAGGACGAGGCGGACAAGGCCAAGACCAAGGCAGACAAATGGGTTGCTGTCAAGGGTCAAGCCTCTGACGAGAGCGCTCCGGCCAAAGAAGGCTCTGAATGAGCGCGTTCCGTTGGACTCGTCTCGTCGAATGCATATTGACGATTGATGATGATTGACTTGATCACCCCTACCCTCGTTCCTGTCTGTCTGTGTCTCGGTTTGGACGTTTCATCTCATGGTCGAACCTGCGTGTTTTGGTGCTTTGTTTTGGTATCATCTCGATTAGAAGGAAGTGATCCCGACAGGGGGTGTCTTCGTCGTCACACTGTCGATTTTGCGCCCCGGATCCTCGTTCCGTCCGTTTCGTGGCCCGATTTCTTGCTTTTGTCCATGGCTCGAGTTATCGCGATGTGTTACGATGTTACGAACTTTTCTTTCTTACGTCGCACAATTAGAGGGCAGCGTTTTAGTGCGCCGTGCTATTGTATATACCTAATACCAGTTGTGTAGATAATCAGTGAATGCATGTGTTGTGGGTGTGATCTTTACCTATTCATAATGTGAACCAAGTGTATGTAAGAGTTTCCAAGAGGGTGATGATGGACTACAACAACTTCATGTACGACAAATAATGAAGAGTCAACAGGTGCTAGATATAACTGGTCGAAAAAAACAAAGCTCATGCTAAGTTGACTTGAGGCTAACATCCGAGAGCGTCTTGAACGCCTCCTTGTAGGCATCCAAGAGCGCCTTGACCCTCGTCCTCTCCGCCACGAGCGCCTCATCCTCATTCAACAGATCCGAAAACAGATCTGGCTTGTACAACGACGACACGAGCCGGTTCTGGACCTGCTGCGACGTATAATTGACGAGGAAGTGCATGATGGCCTTGGGCACCAAGTCCTGGATCGTCTGCCGCACGATCCCAAAGTAGGATGCGATCAGCGACCGGATCAGGGTCGTCTCAACCTCCTCTCGCTCCGCCAGTAGGGTTCCCTCTCCGGATACCTGCCAGGGTCGGTTAGAAGCCGCACAGAGATAACGCGGGAGATGATCGTGACAAGACCGAAAGGGTGTAGTTAACCCTAGGAAAGAATCGAGCGAGCGAGTCGAGCGCCGCGGATAGAACCAGGGTACGGGGTATATACGCAAGAAAGGAAGAAACAGGCAGGCAACTCACCGCTTCAATGTGTTTGCCTAGACTTTTCATATCGTACGCGGCACTGTTCCCATCGACCATCATCATCCTCTTACCAGCCATCAGCCCTGCCGCTGTCGCCGACTCCGGACCGGACACGTCCCGCCCTACAGGGACAACAACATTCTGCGCCTGCCCGCCGGTGCCGTGCCGATGGTGTGGGTGTTGATGGGAGTGGTGGTTGTACTGGTGATGATCCAGACTGGAACCCATCACGGGCGCAGTGCCGTTCTGCCCAAAAAAGTAACCGAGAAAGATATCCCGCGCCGACCCTGCAGCACCGGGTCCGGCGGAGGAAACGCCAAGCAGGGTATTGTTGCTGTTGCTGCTATTGTTGGGATTGGCGTTGGGGTAGGCACTTGCGTTTGAATTGGAGGGGCCCGTAGATACGTGCCCCATGGAAGAATGTGGTCGACCTGTTTGGCTTGGGTTCCGTGATGAGGATCGTTTGTTGATGCCGACGGAGAGGGTGCTGGAGACTGCCGGATTGGAGGCGTTGGCATTGTTGAGAGCTAGGGTGTGATTTAGGCGTGAGCGATCGTAAAGGGCGGAAGAAAACGCACGCCTGCTGCGCGGAGGAAGGATACCATTGTTGTTGTTGTTGTTGTTGTTGTCTTCTGACGACGTCTCTTCTTCGTCTTCGGGCGATGTGCCATGACCGTTTATGGATTCACTTGAAGATGGCTGAGGCTAGTTCAGAACCTCCCAAAACCAAGGTCACTTGTGCTCACCTGGTGTGTAATGACAGCTTTTGGCGGAGCAATGAAGGACTGGAATTGTTGTCTACCGCCTGGAAAAAATGCGGGATGGTTGGTATTGATGTACGCCGCTTGTATTTCTATCAAGCTGTGCGCATATTCTGACGTGGGCCCGAGCCGCTCTCGCAGCAACTCTGATACCACCTCTATCAATTGCGCATGCAGCCTCGGGAACCGTTGCAATTCTGCACTGGTACAATTGTGACAGATCTTCACGAGCTCTTCGTACACGAGCTCGACGCATCTGAGACTGGGAGCTTCTAGCAGCTTGATCTGGGGCTTGACGAGCAAGTCAAATGCTGCTTCCGGCACGAACATGCTTGGTCGTGGACCTGTTGAATTGCGAATGGCAGTTCGGATGTCCTGGTTGTCCAAGTTGGCGGTAGAGTCAATGGAGGCGAGGGCCTGGCCAAAGATGTCGTTGAAGATGTAGTATATACGTGCGCCGCCGGAAAGTTCTTTTGTTGAGACGTCGACTTTGGTTCCTTCGATTGACGAAACAAAGTCTCTCGCAAACTGAGTCATGAGTCGCAAGATGAGGGAGCCTTGCTATGGATTACGGTGAGTCAGGGTCCCCAAACGATGTTTAGAGAGCTGACATACTTGGTTCTTGTCCCCAAAGACGGCTGCGTCGCCAAATGAGTTGAGTTCTTGCTGAGCTTGACCCACCAGAGTATTCAGGCGCGCCTTCATATCTGGCAGCTTGTCGCGAATGTGGTTCATGAGAACCTGTAATAAAAAACCCAATTATCACGACAGACATCTGGATAGATGCGTATTCCTACCTGGTTCAATGTTTTTGCCAGGTACTTTGTTCCGTTTTTGTGGGAGATGTTACGGTAGGCAGGGTGGTTGCGGAAGAAATCAGCTTCACTTTCGAGGGCGTTCTTCAAGCTCTTCCTGCCGTTGATGTCTTGCTGGCTTCGGTTAACGACGCCAATGAATCCGAGTTTGAGTGGGTAAACGCGTCCGGTGAGGATATCAAGGGCGTTGGTACCGGCGTCCATGATGTCGAGTTTTGTGAGAATGCCTACGGTTCTCCGACCTTGGGGGTCAACGCTGCGAGCGAGCTTGAGCGACTCCGAGTTGGCAAGGTCGACATTTGCGGCTGAGACGGCGAGGATGACGCTGTCATTGTTGAGATGCGGATAAATATGACACGGTATTGCATGAATACCTGTTTGGTTTTGATATGTAATCAAGGACGAGATTTCTAATTTGCCGTTCGATATCGCTTGGTTGGTCGCCGACCGGAATCTAAACAAGAATTCTAAGAAATAGGTCCAGCACGATGAGGATGTCAACATACCTTTGTCAGACCGGGAAGATCAACCAATGTCAAGTCTAGC
Source organism: Amanita phalloides (assembly GCA_032173475.1). Lineage (NCBI taxonomy): Eukaryota > Fungi > Basidiomycota > Agaricomycetes > Agaricales > Amanitaceae > Amanita > Amanita phalloides. The sequence goes on along the minus strand of JAENRT010000004.1, from coordinate 254,077 downwards.
ACTTCTGAGCTGTATATCCGGAGATGTATAGGTAGCTTGCTGATGCCCTTATTCTGACCAGCCACCCTGAACGTCTCTTGTTCAATCTCTCGGCAAACTTCATTAAGGTCCGTGAAGCGTTTGTCCGTATGGAGGAACTGGGCCCACTCGGCATGCGAGGAAGCGTTCGAGGAGGATTCTGGAGGTATAGGCGTATGTATGAGCTGGAGCACAAGCGGCCTACGCGTCACGATTCCCTGTCCGCGTGGTAAAAAGTCCTTCCCGACGATGCTGTCGAAACATCAGGTATTGAGGCGGTATGGTCCTAGAATTACGCACGTCTCTAGGACACTGGATTTGCCTGCTGACTGGCTGCCAACCTAGAAGAGGTGTGTCAAGGATGGAAAAGAGGGAAGAGACACCGAATACTGACTACGACAAGCTGTGGCATATCCAGCTCCCCACCTAGCGGCCAGCCTTTGATTCCAGTTCAACTGTCGTCAAGCAGGTAGATTTGCCACTCACCGAGGTTGCTGAAGGTGTCCTGAAGCTTGTTGACGAGCTTGATGAGGTCCCCGTCCATGGTGGTGAATTTCGCCAAGCCGCGCTTTCACGGCGCGTCACTCAGGCGGATGTTTGGCTCTGTTTGGCATTGCACCTTGAAGCTGTAGCTGTGGTCTGATGTGATGACTATCCATTCCTGTTCTCCTCCACCGAACTGACGGGGGGTTTGATTGCGCTTTTTGCGTTGGGAATGAGGATTGTATTCGCGAAATTGTAGGCGAGGAGCGGCGTTGAGGACAAGCACGGATGGGCGTCACGCGGAATCACGGCGACGCGTGATGTCAGCCAATATTCTCTCTGTTTCTGCACTCACGCTCTTTGAAATCCGTCCACTCCTTTAAACATCACAAAAAGGTCTGCCGTCCTTTAAATCCTCGTTTGATCCTCACTTTGACATTCGCTAACAGCCATGTTCCTTAAACTTGTCCTCACCGCCATCTTCGCTATTCTGCCCGCCTTTTTGGCGAGCGCGGACGTCTCACCCAGCGAACCCGAACCGGGCACTGTCGCCAATGCGGGTAGCAATTGTCACATCTCTTGGCAGGGCGACCAGGCTTCCACCACCGCATGGAAGAACATGTCGATCGAGCTCATGACCGGCAGCAACTACAACATGGTTCCCTTGACCGGTATGTATAACTGGAAAAAGGTTCTCTTTTACCCGACTGACGCTCGGTTCAGCTGTAGCCTCGAATTTGGATGGTACCAAGTTTGGCTCGTACGACTGGACTTGTCCCCAGGTGATCTATCTGCTCCGTTCCTAATCGCTCGAACCAGGAACTCACCTTCTTTTCAGGTTGATCCTTACTCCGCAATCTACTTTTACCAATTCACCGCACCTGGCGCGTCCGACAAGCAGTGGACGACCCGGTTCACCATCGCGTCCCCTTCAGGGCAAGTCACCCCTCCTAGCAATGCGAACCAGCCCAGCACAGGTGAAGCGGTACCCTGGGGCACCGGTAAACTCATCGGACCATCTACAAATGATGGTTCCTCTCTCCCATCCTCTTCCTCTTCGCCATCCTCATCCTCCTCTTCCTCTTTGTCTTCTTCTAGTGCATCCTCCACCAACTTGTCACCCGGAATAGCTAATGCAGGAGCTTCAAGCACACCTTCGCGCTTCACGACTGTCGTTGTTATGACTAGCGCGACGCCGACTACGACGGCATCTGCTGGAACTACCTCCAACGGTGCCACGACCTATACCCTTTTCATTTCTAGTTTGGCATTGAGTTTATGTGTTTCCTTCTTGATGTCACTTTGAGGGATCTCAGGTATATACATAGGTATTCTTTTAGGTTGTCCATGGGGTTCCGAACTATTCTGCAATAAATTGGTCATCCTAGTTGCGACAGCAAAAAAACATAGAGCCGTCCACATTCCGCTACCGTCTGAATCTCCTGCTTCAAAGCGCTCCATGACCCCGCCAACGTCCTCACCCCCACAATATCCACCACCGCCACCCAGTCCCTCGGGTGCAACAAGCAAAACCCATTCGCGACGTAACATCCCGGATGCGTGAAAATCGCCAACGCGCTGAGCTCTGCACATGTCGTTGCTGCCCCGGGCACACCCTCCGCCTCGGGCACCAACGCGCGCTGGAGACACTGCATCGTGTCCACCATCCATACCTGCCCTTTGGGCGAGAACCGGTCTCGCTTCTCAGAGAAGGCGGCGCAGAACTTGTCGCCGTACCCGAGCGGATACCCCGCTGGCCCGCAGTGGTAGCGTGGTTCGAGACAGGCGCGGTAGAACGAGCAGTCTTCCCGCGGAGGAGAGGTGCAGGCCGCGACGCGGGAAGCGCTGAGCACGTCGAGGTTGGGGTTTGAGCACGCGAAGCAGAGGCCGGACAGCGTTAGCAGCACCAGGCTGAGAATCGCAGTACATCGCGTCGGGTTCATAAGATAGTAGTAATGGTACATACTCCAACATAGCTAAGCCAATAAATCATATTCACTCCTCGTCCTCAAACCGAAGAATCTGCGCATCCTCGTCAATCGGCACATTCCTGTACCCTCTCCGCGTCCTCATCGCCATCGAATCAAATTGGGATCCCAGCCATTCAAACGCAATCCCACCAAGTCCAAGCAGGTACCACGGCACCGACTGCAGAGTAGCCAGCATCCCCGAGGAGTTCGGATGCTGGTACACGAACCCACGACCATTCTCAGTCGGAAGCCGGATAGTTCTGTTTTGTTAGCAGTGGTCAGAACAACACGCGGTACGATGAACCCCTGTAAGAAATCTCACCCTCGTGCAATTCCACCGCGGCGGTAGTAATAATACGCCACAAGCGCCGTGAATGCAAACGGAATCATAATCACGAACATCCAGAACAGGCTGCCGTGTGCTTTGAACCCAGGGCAAGCGTGCTGAGTACCGAGATGGCGCCTGTCGCCGCCTTCACAGCTCGAAATCGGTATTTTCCTGTACGGCGTCCGTTCATACCAGTAATCCTCCCCATTGCTACACGAGTCGTCACTCGGCAGTGGAGTGGATCCCGGAACGGGGACACATTCGTCTTTCGAATTCTTGACGAAATTGTATTCACTGCAGGGACCATATCAACTTTTGCTCACTATTGCCAGCATCTCGAGTACACACCATTCAAAGTCCGCAGCCACGCACGCACAGTTTTCGACAAAGCGTTCTGCCGCTTTCGGTTGATCACCGACAACACAATCCGTATCCCTCTTCCTCCGATGATAATCTACCTAAATATGAATTTATGAATTCACCCTTCGTCTCGTTTCCAAAGACACGACTCACTTTTCGGCCAAACAAGCAGACCTCTTGCCTCACTTCGCTCGGGCTCCACAACTCAAAGTCATCATGGCCCGGGTTTTCAATACTGACTTTGCCTATACATTCAGTCAAAAAGGATCCAAAAAAAGAGGAGAACAAAAAAAAAACCATACATCTCGTGGACGTGAGCGCAGTAAAGTCAAGATGAACGACCACACTAGTCGACGGCGACCGAGGGTAGTTGCCGATCAATATGAACCTTCTGCTTGTATCCATCTGAACAGTCACAATGGCGCGAACCCGGACCTTTTCCTTGGTAAACTGATACTCGTGCCAGGTCAATCCCTCGTCTTTGCTGAACAACACATGATCCGTCGCCTCCTCGTCATTTGCCATGACCAACAGAGAGCCCGAATCGCCAAACTCCCACAGATGAGCATCCTTGTGCACTTCTTCCCATGTGAATCCAGCATCTCGGCTCAAGAAAGTATCACTCTCCTTGTAAGGAGCTAGTGACTTGCCCACGTTACCCACCGCCATCAAGAGACCAACAATGGAAGGACTGCTGTAGGTCGCGCGCGGATCGATCCTCTCCGTGTATCCATGAATGTGTAGAGCACACGACTGCTTCGACTCCCCTAAGCGAGCAGATGACAGACATGACGCAAAACAACTCACAGTATCGTCGCAGTCATACTTTCGACCAAACGAGTCCACCTTTGGCGGTGACAACGGCTTCCACGTGCTCCCTAGCCACAGTTCAAGACGTTTTCCACACAAAGACAACACGATAACGCTTACCATCATTGTGAGTGATCCTCGTCTGCAACTGCTTCTTGCCCGTCACCGTCGCCTCGCCTGCATTCGATACCACGTTCACGAGCGCAATGCCGTCCAAACCGATCACCTTTTCAAAATCAACATATCCTCGCTCATCCCGATTCACACGCTCGAGCGCAATTCCAAAATAGGTTCCGTTCGAATTGGATTTCAGGATGGTCCCCCAAAACGGCGCTGGTGGCTCGGACATGGTCATGTGGAAGAAGAGGGACCTTGTGCTTGATTCAAGGACAGTGTAGGCCTACGAGTGCAGTGACCTGATCAGCCACGATACCATCAAAAGCGTCGACTAGACCTACGTGTGCCTCTGGATGCATGTTAGGCGGGAACTGCCCTTCCGCAAACCGAACACCGTCCAACGATACTTGCAAGTCAAGCACGCGCCTCTCGGGAACCAGCTAAGATTTTCATCAGCATCACGTTTCTCCGGCACAAGTCAGGATTCTATTTACCTCTGCAACGACCAGGTACTGGGAAAACTTGGCAAACCCAACGACATGCTCAAACACCTTTCTCTTCTTTGCAAAGAAATTGGTTCCTGTCACCAGCTCTAGCGGGTTTTTGCCCCGGAAGAATCTTTGGTTACCCGTCTTGTCACGGTACGATTCGCACAGGATCTCGTTCGGGTCTGCGTCAATCTGGTGATCGCGCACCCACGCGCAGTTCCGCACATAGTCCTCCACATGGTTCCAACGGTTTCCGTTATCCCTAGAATAGTGCACCACAACACGGCACTTGACGGCGTTAATGTCGCATCCCTCTGAGCCCGTCCAGATCAGCTTGTCCGACTCGGGATGGAAGCGCAGCACTTGTATTCCAAAACTATTGGGCTCTGTGGGTGCCTGGGCATCGCTCCATTTCTGCCCACTGTTAGTGGTATAATAGAACTTGCGTGTGTTTGTGATGAGGTACGCCCGATCGGTGGAGTGTTTGTGGTGATAGAAGACGAGGAAGCGTTCCTGAGGGAAAAGGTTGACCCATGTATATCCTTCGTTGCTGGATTGCCAGATGGAATGATCGGCGAGCCGGACGAGGATAGTCTAAGGGAATGTGAGTATGCAAGATAGTACACAGCTCAAAATACCTACTCTCGACATATTGAAGTACTCATATTGCACAATCTGACTCGGGAACTTGAACTAGGGGCACACGGTTGAGTTCAAGAACATACACCGAAACGAGTTACTCACGATTTGATGGACCACGTTACCTTCCTCTGGTTGTGCTTGGGAGCACTTCTTCGAAACCTTTTTGTCTTTTTCGACACCGCCATTGCACGTATTTCCAGGAATCTTTCTGTACCCAGATGATCCCATATAAGTCTGATTGGGATCCTTGCATACACCAGCAGGTATAAGTTCAGGTCCAGCCGGCACACACTCCTTTCCTTGTCGGATAAAGTTGTAGTCACTGCAACGAGCATATCATTGTGCGCTTAATGCCGGAACACAGACTGAACTCACCATTCATAATCAGCGTCTATACATGGACAATCTTCCTCGTGTTCAACAGGATCAATGAACGGTTCACCGACATTGCAATTTGCTTCTGGTTTACGGCGCTTGTACCATTGCTTTTACAACGCTCTTGAGCATAACATTCGGATGTTCATCATACCAAATGCATACCTTGTGACCCATCAGACACTCGGCGTCCGAACTCCTCGCATACCACTTCATATAGTCATCCTCCTTGCACTTTCTTGAGAACACATCCGTGAAATCAAGCTGGATGATCGCAACCCGGTTAATACCGTCCTTCCTATCCTTCCTGGCCACCTCTCCGAGAAGCAAAAACGTTTGAGAAGTTGAGTCGGGTAGAGTAGTCAGTCCTCTAACGCGCATTTTCAATCCAGTCTTGTACTTTTTCCTGAAAACCAGAAAAGATGAGTCGATAAGGACACCAAGGCAGAATAGCACATACCAGGTCTTGCCAAAATCTAGTGAGAAATCTATTTCGTCCACCCCTTCCTCGTCATTGACGATTATCAAGAAACTCCCGAGACCACCGATCTGGTGCTTATGCGCGTTCTTTTTAACCATCTTCCAACTCACCCCAGCATCCGTGCTCAGGAAAGTGTCACACTCTGCATACGCTAACAGCGACTCTCCTATAGAGCCCACGCCCATCACAAGACCTGGTGCCGGCGACGAGAAAACGCGTCCATAGTTCCGAGGAGTCGTCACCGAGTGGAGGTGCAGAGAACACTTTTCCTTATCCGCGGTATTGCAGTGAACCTTCCGCCCTTCATCGTCCTCCGACGGTGCACGGACAAGTGACCAGTTGCTCCCATCGTCGAACGTGATATACGTCTTGAGTTTCTTCAATCCACCTCTTCCCACGACTTCCTGAGCATTCGTTACGGTGTTTGCCAGACCGACGCCTTCTACTCCGTATATCCTCTCGTAATCGACGTATCCCATATCATTCCGGTTCGTGTCCTTGAGACTCTGCACAAAGAAGGTCCCGTTGGAATTGGACACGAATAATGTGCCGACGAAACTTTTATCCTGTAAGACGACGTCGACGGCAAGCGAGTGCGTGGTCGATTCGACGATTGTATACGAATTCTCGCGGAGCCTCGCAGATGATGCATGTGGGAACTGCGCCTTGGCCCAGGTCTTCGTGTCTATCGTGACGAAGAGCATCATCTCCCCACGAGTTGAGGGCGACAAGTCCCGCAATGCAACTACGGCAAACTTGGATACGATAGCAAACGCCGTGACACCCTTGGCGTTCTTGCCTATCCCCAAGTCCTCCGCCTTTTTGTTCTTGAAGAAATCCGTGGAGGAGAAGAGGCGACTGGATTCCGGTGAGCGCAAGCCGGTGATGGGTTGACTGGCGGAAGTGTCAAATGCGACGCAGTAGATCAGGTCCGAGTGCGATTCATGTACAAAGTCCTTGGAGCTGTGTGCAAATTGACAACTAGAAACGTCCTCTAGCAGAACTTTAGGTTCGTCACCGAATGCTTCCTTAGTGTAGTACGTCTAGCGCATGCTCAGCCCTTCATACAATCAAAGCAAACTGAAGTTCATCACTTACGACATCTATACATTTGAAACCCGACCCTTTATTCTGCTTGCACTGGGTTCCCTGGTAGAGGATGTATCCATACTTGGAATGGTCCGAATGGAACGAGAGCGGATTGGACACCAAAGCAGCGGCTGCGGGCACCTTGAACGGACGCCATGTCTTTCCTCTATCACTTGTCCGATAATGGGTGTGACCGTTAGACAACACGAACGCCTGTTGTATTAGAGTCACTTGAGAGAACAAGGGCCAAGACATCAGCAACTCACATACTGATTGTCGAACGGATGGGCTATCATCACCGAAGCCTCTCCTTGCGGTATATCCCCCACGAGCGTCCATTTCCTCCCCTCGTCATGGGACACGTATACATTCCCAGCTATGCTGTCGTGATAAACGGCCGACTACAACCCATCACACCATGATTAACACACGCTCAGCGGCCACTACAACTAACGAAATAGAAGTTCACCTGCGTATCGTCAAAGAAGAAGAGCTTCGCAGGCGGATTATGGAACGAATTGATAGTATGTCGTGGATCCCGCGACTGTGCTTGTGCTGCAACGACGAAGAAAAGAAAAGTTGAGATGAATAGGTATACTTTTGCAACAAATCGCGGCGTTTTGAGTCGCGACATGGCGGTGGAAGTGAGACTCCCTTCCTGGTAGAGCGTGGAATAGCGCCCGCAGCCAACAGCGCTTCCAGTGGTAACTTGCACAGCCACACAGCCTGTTTGTCGGGTCCGAAACTACGAAATCACCACAAAACCAAGATAGAAAATTATTTGGTTCACAGAGGACTGCATCCACCGTCAACCACCAGAAATTATCACGAATTATGTACTTGCGCTTTCAGCAATGAGGACTGTCCCTCCCAAGCCTATATTCACTCGCCTCCTTAGTGGCCCTGAAGCGTGGCTCGCTCCAAGTGTGGGGTGCAGCTGGACAGACGTGGAGGAACGTCAATCACACTGACCCTCTGACCGCATCAATCTATCTTTATAACGTCCAGGCCATAATTTCACTGTCGAAGATTAGCCGACGCATAGGTGCTCCCTCCACAATGGCGAACCGTGTCAAGGAGTGACGACCCGCTTGTCATCAGTCATATATGCCCCAGGCGAATGGGAGACCTCTTGCGCATTGTGTACAGTACCTTGTATCAACTCCCGCTCCTCCCACTCTGTCTATCTATGACGAAAGATGTGGCGTCACCCTCATTCGGACTCTTGACTTGGTTTGACAAATATGAACTTGGTCTCCGGCTTGTGGCCCCAAGTTCATCTTTTCTCGTCTTCCATAGTTAATCATTGGTCCACGAACTTAGAATGAGTATGAGTGTCACTCCTTTCTTCCGACTGGCCACAAAGCTCAACTCGCACAATATTACGATCCACACCAGACCCCCGCATACGAGCCGCTGCTACATGGGTATAGGATTAGTCCACCTCAGCCTCGACATGACCTTAACCCGCCACCTCGCCCATTCTGACTACAAAAACTTGCAAAACATTTTCTATTGCGAGTTGACCCTTGACATGGAAACAACGAAGGTGAGTGGCCTTCAGCTGCCTTGGACCATGGGCGAGCGATGCAGGCGGAGATTGAGACGTCACCCAGCATCGTCCATCTCCCTTCTTGACTTGGTCTGCCATTGTGGAAGGAGCGCCGCTGGCACTGCTTTTAGATTTGCCTATGCGTCGGCTAATCTTCGACAGGGAAATCATGGCCTGGACGTTATACAGATAGGTTGATGCAATCAGAGGGTCAGCGTGATTGACGTTCCTCCACATCTGTCCAGCCACATCCCACATTTGGAGCGAGCCACGCTTCAGAGCAGGATCACAGACATCGTGGGCAATATCGATCGACCACTGGGACCGCTCACCGCGACTATAAATGAAGAAAACGTCGAGAGGGCCGCTAAGGAGGAGAATGAAATTGGAGGGAGAGATAGGGTTGGGAGGGACCGTCCTCATTGCTGAAAGCGCAAGTACATAATTTGTGATAATTTCTGGTGGTTGACGGTATAAAGTGACGCGGTTGGTACGGTGTTGTTCTGAGTGTGCCATTTTAGAGGAAGTGCCAGTGGATCTGAGACACGTAGAGGCACTTCGAGTCCAAGGTCAGCAACAACCAAACACTTGAATCAGGCTGAAGACGTTCGGAATCGGTATCCTCGCTGACGGTTCCCCAATGCCAGGTAGCGCGAGCTTGAATAGATTTCTATTTCAACTGAACTATCTCTCGCGCACGGTTTACAAGTCCACATCAATTACACGAATAGTACAGAAGCTGTTTCCACAGTATGCCAGGCACTTCAAAGTCGTGTCCACGTCTTTGAAGCTAAATGTAAGAAAATAAATTGTGCCTCTCCCTACTCGCGCTGCCCGCCTACGTTACCAAGAAGATCGATTGAAGCTGCAACGTGCTGGCTCCTACGTCAAGCCATCATGCGCACTTTCAGCCTGCGCGCTTTCCTACTGGTTCTCAAGCACGTCGCTCTGCATCACCATCGAGTTTTGACTTTAACGAACTCGGGAAAGTCGACACCGATGAAGCTGATTGGGGAGATGAACCGCTTTCTCCAGGGCCTTTATCTCCTGACCCAGCATGGCGTCAACAGGTGCGCATCGAACCTGAATATGTCAAAAATCAATGGTGAATCTATTGAATTTCTTGACGAATTCTACTCACTTTCAACAGGTCGTCCTTGTGATCGTGACAGCAATTTTCTTGAAGACTGTTCTGTTTCGCCAGACTGGGATGACCCAGCACCAGATGACTATTCGCCGTTCCAGACTCGCTATCACTTTAGATTGCAGAACTCCTTCATAAGCGGACTCAGATGCCCCAGTCTTAGGTCCAGGTCCCAAAGGTCAGCGAAGCGTGTCTGTTCGAGACCCACAAGTCTATACATGTAGGTACAACTACAGACCACTGCGCTCGCATCGCTATGCTTCGACAAGTAAAGCACAGTCTACAACAAGTACAAGTCCTCAGTCAACTTGGCCCCATCTAGTCTGAACAGAGTCCAACTTGTCCGTTCGGAATGCTCGGATTCTGAGCAAAGTCCTAGTAAAGTCCTAACTGTCTGCACGGAGTCTGAGTAAATTCTGAGCAGAAAAAATTCTCAGCAGTTTGAAGAACTTATTCCGAGTGAATTCCTAGCAAATTCCGAGCAATGGTGAACTTGGTGAATTTTTAATTATTTAAGTGCTTACAAAATTTTATCATCCTCGTGGCGACAAAAGGGGCTCTCTGGCGTGAAAGCAATCACTATAAAAAGCTTGGAGGAGGCCTCAATCTCCCGACCCTGGATATAATCAGCAGTCCTCTCCTTCGGAGTTGGAGTTGTCAGACGAGACGCTGGGACATGCCACACTCCGTGCGCGAATGTTTGGGTGAGTATCCATATATTCGCGCTTCCTCCTTTCCATGATACTCTTCCCCGGATACCACATCATTGTATGGTACCGGTCCCTTCGCAGGTCAGGCTCTTCAACTTCGAAGATAAAATGAGTTGTCGAAGCATACAAGAGACCACGAGCTTACAGAAAAACGGGGCGACCTTATCTGCCAATCTGAGATCTTCCTCTAACTCCTGAGCTTCATCAACTTGGAAGTCATTGACATCCAATGGAACAGCGTCCATGGCCTTCCTCTTCTTCGTGATAGTCCCGATCCGAGTCCCGGTCCGAGTCCCTGTCCGAGTCATACCAACGCTACCTTGAGCTGACTCTACTTGGGGCTCGTTTACTGGCGATTCGGAGGTCGGGACGATCAAGCGGAATCGCTGGCGAAGACTAGGCTTTACAAACCACTTTGCTTGTTCGATAATCGCCCATGCAAAACGAGAAAAGAGGAATTCGTGTGATAACTGTGCGGTATTAAATGTTTGATTATGATAGAGTGCGGCGGCCTCGTAGCTTTGACTGATGAAATGGATGACCATTTGGCCACCTTTGGGCACGACCACCCATTTTGCTTGATCAAAAAGTAATGAATACAGGTCCCAACGGAGGGCAAAGAGGTTCCTAGAGTCGTTCTCCTCTTTCTGCTCTGATAAGGAGTAGACCCGCATGTTGTTGAGTCGCATCTGAGAGCGTTAGCAATAGGTATTGTAAAGTGAACCTTACGACTTACCCACGATCCCTCTTTACTTGGGATGATATGAGCCGTGGTTATACCATCGCGCCAACCAGAAAGACGGCACCGCTTGTCCCGTAATTTCACCGCGGCACTTAACGCACTCCAGTTTTCGGGAGCGACTATTCCGTCGTCATCCTGAGGAACTGTTCGATCCCAGGCTCGGGGAAGTTGGCCATGAGGGAAACGCCACAAGCTAAAGTTGAGGCAGATGGGATATAGTGGATCCGTTTGCGGGTTGATTAGGTGGTAATAGTACTGATTTAGAGTTAGGATCCCATCTGGATCCATAGAGACCACACACTCTGCATTCTCGCGGAAGGAATGCTTCGTTATTTGCAGGGTGTTTGATTTCGATAAAGTGGGGATTGAATGGGACGTCAGGATTGACGATATCTTCCATGTAGGCTCGGAGCGAGGTGTAAGATGAAACTCTGTTCATGTCACGTGTGCTGCGCTTATACGCCTCGTGACTTGGCTAGTATTCACAACACTACCTCAGTGCAGATCCAAATACTGGGGTATGGCCAACATTATCCGTTCCGCAAAGTCAGGCAGCGACTGGGGTGGCAATGAGTTGATGGCATACAACATAACCGTCATCGCAAAGCCACCACCTTTGACAGGCCTGGATCCCGCGCTCGTCACTGCATCGCTCGACGCAGATGATGTGTCAGACGACACATACCGTTTCCTTACCTATCTTGACCTCGCCACCAACGCTGGTCAGGAGACAGCAATAGATGACTTCGCTCGTGAGGTTCTCCGAACCCTTGGCTTCGAAGAGCGTGGACTAGCCCTACGCATCCGGCACAATATCCCATTGGCGATTTGTGGCGATATTGGCAAAGTCGCGCAGACAGATGTGTGCCTATTGGATCGACGATCTATGGTCTTACTCGTTCTGCAGAGGACAAACCGATTTTCAACCCTTCAGACCCTGAAGCACAAAAGCCATCGCAGCCTACCAATACAACAACCTGAAGCGGCAACGCATCGGTCTGCTCCCACTTGACGCGATGACTGTGCCTTGCATCACCATGGTTGGGACGCGCCCCACCTTCTACTTGGTGCCCATCACAAAAGCATTGAGTGATGCAGTCGTCAGCGGTCAATTCCCGTCAGTTCCCACTGAGGTCTTGAAATGTGTTACGGTTGCGGGCCACAACCATCGATCAAGTGAAGGCATGGAGAAGCCAGAGTACAGAAAGGTTGCCTTTCAACGTTTTCTCGCATTCAAAGCTTTAGCTAAAAGCCATTGGGAGAAATTCCTTGTTGATTAATTAAATCTTTCGTCACTAGATAAGTGTCGGCTGACGCCGACCGTGGCCTTTCGCAGCTCGCAATTATTATGTGGTAAATGTATGTGTACGTAAACGTTTTTGAGAATAAAGGTGTCTTTGAAACATGCGATCGTTTGCCTACGCACTCGTGTGAGACTTTTGTTAGTGCTCATAGGACAAATTCAAGATGAAAGTCATATGTTGCAATGGTACATTCATTTACTACTACTGCCCAGAACACTCTCATAAAGGCATTTTCCCTCTTCAATGTAATTCTCCAGTTTTTCTTCGGCCTCTTTTGTTCCTAAAAGATAGAGTGGAATGCAAACTGGCTCTGCCAACTTCTCTATGCGTGTTATCATCAACTCAACCAGATCTCCGCTAATGTTGGGTTTGTGAGCTCTCGTTCGAAGTTCAAGATCAGTGAAGGGACCAAATTCCACTTCAGCGAAGTAAGGCCCAACAAAGATAAGCCATTTGATCCTTTGTCCAGAAGGGAGTCGGCCTTCTTTGATTGCAGAAACGATCTGATCTCTCGCCTGGAATCTTGCGTCTGCGATGATATCTTGAACACCAGAGTTGTAGCTGACAGTATCAGCAGCAGGTAAACCCTTCATTACTAGCGGTGCTGCCCTTTTAACCTCAGCACCTCCAATTAGCCGAATCCATGGTGCCCTTTCTATGTAGTGTCCCAATACGAAATCAGGAATGGAACCGCGACGGTCAGTTGGGTTATTGGGTTTCCAGTGGAGATAAAATTGGGGAAAAATGGTGTAGCGATCGTAGGGGCGTTTATGGAAGATGAAAGCTTCAGTCAAAACACCGTAAATGTCGTACTCTGATGGATTTGGAGCCAAGAGAGATTTCTCAACCATAGCATAGAGATGGCTGAGGAAGGACTCAGATGCCATTATCACGTTGTGAGGACCTGACCCGGTATTTATGTATGTACCGGGAAATACAAGGTAACGTACCTTGGAAGAAGAGTCAAGTCGATAAGCTACGTTATCTGATCAAAGGTTGTTCTCATCATGTTTGAAGGTCACATGGATTCACCCTTTGTCATCAACTTCATGTCTCCCACATATACAACACCGAGTACGTTTTGCTTCACATATCCGAATCATTCTAAGCTTCTGTTGACAGTCCTTCCGGGAGAATTTATCAAAGGCTTCCCTATAGATGACACCAAGATCGAAGCAGCATTTGCCGGTCGTGTCGGCAAAGAGAAAATGAGACTAGTGCGCCATACTCTGATTGCCAGTGGTAAGGAAGATGGTTTTGAGCTGGTCGTGGGGAAGAGAACGGGTCACACACGAGACTGTCCATTTGTGCTCGTCCTCGCGAGTGGGCTTAACAGGAAGACACTGGAAGCAATGGAGATTGAGAATGCGTGGGAGAAAGCTGGATGGGTGGGACAGTTTCTAGAGGAGAAATTGGATGTGTTCGAGCGGTATTGAAAGGGCTTTATCATTTTCAGAATAGTTCCGAGGCCGAAGTCGTAAGATGAAGGACTCGGTCTTTTAATCGGCCAGAATACAGATGACCATACCAGATGACTGTTCATTTGGCAGTCAATTTTTCGCTTCCGTTTCTCGGCAGGGGAGCTGCGAGCTGGCATCTACAAAAAGTCTGCGGCCAGGCCGAATCTGGCGAAGCATGACTGGCTGGGCATGCCTTGGCCCGAGCTCGCCATCCCCGGTGCTACCCGACCATCCACTATGCCTAACATCCCGCCAGGTCTGGCAACGCTTGGCCGGCCTTCGTCGGCCTGATGCTAACTCCCAGCGATTGTGCGACATGGCCAAGAGACACCAGGCGTGACACGTGCTGGCCCAACTTAATGCTGACATGCTGGCGCAGCGACGCCTACTCAAATGTCTTTCTTTCAAAGTTCATTTAAGTAAGCTGCCCTCACGTGTGTGTGACTTATATCGTGCTTATGTCGTCACTTTCAAGGACCACAGGAGCTCAGCTTCTCTGCACTGCACACACTAAACTTGATACGAGGGTACAAAAACATTTGGATCAGCCGTTAATTGAGACACCGTGATGGGTTGAGAGGCGGATGAAGACCGAGGGGAATTCCGAGGTACTAGTAGTAAGGAGTGTTCCTCCTCGATCGCTTCGTCTTCCGCTGGAAGTCTTCCTCTTCGCCCTTCTCATCCTCGCGGCTTCTTTCTGAGCGGACGATAGATGCTCACTTCCTCTGTGCCACTTGCCGCTCCTCGTCCGAGGATGCATCACATATAGCGATTGCAGAAAATGTAGATGAGAGCAACGACAATTTGCGACAAATGAATGTTTTCTACGAGAAAAATGAGGATGTAAATATGAAAAGATGATACATATTTTGACTTGCAAGAAATATATTATAATCGGGCATGATGTCATCGGTGGAGATGTTATGTTTTGTGTTTCGTTCCACGCTGGGTTGTCACTTGCCGAAACTTTCTGCCGAAGGCCCACATAAACTCCTGTTCGTGATTGCCACGAACCAATACTTCCCCTCAATTGCGAGACAGTCCAAAAGAAGATTCGCAAAATCTTTGACTTTTACATTCCGTAAAGCTTTGTCGGCCAACATATCGCCAGTAGAACAATAATTAAGTTTGATTCTGCCTTGCTCGACGATCCGACGAATGAAATGAAACCGAATATCAATAATCTAAAATGCGATGACCTTATGAACATGACACGGCACACGAATCGAGAAGATCTTGAAGTTTGACACATCCGCCTTTCAGGACTTGGTTCACCGTTAAACGAGAGCAAGGATGTATAACGATATAAACAATCTCAGAGTATCTAAGTTCAATGTCTACAATGTTCAATTTAATTTCTAAATAGGTGCTAACACCTTCCCTGCGCACCGCATCCTTGCCGCGCACACGTTTCGGTATAGATGAAGAGCACGAGGGCTCTTCATCATCTTTGCCCACCCGCCACTCCCTGCGCATTCCCCCCGGGCGGTTGTGAATGCGGGACACCGCAGCAGCGAGCACTCACACTCAACATTGGCGAAGTCAATGAGGAGACTATTGTAAACGGTAAAGGAGGAGTCGGGCTATGAATGGGCTGCTCGACCCAATGTCTTTATGGCTGTACTTTAGATGTAGCATGTGTCTATGGTGCCGGCACAACACTTTCTTACGCATCACGTGACTCGGCAAATTCCGACCAGCTGCGATCCCGACCTTGTTGTGGCGGGCTTGTGGGGCAAAAGTCGGTGCCACGCGCGCCTCTCTTCAGCGGCTCTGACCTTGTCCCGCTTCTGAGCCTGTTGGTCCAGCCCAATCGCTTGGCCCATTCAAATTTGAGTGCTCTCAACATTCCGTCCATTTGAAACCCATTTCCCCAAACCCTCATTGGGAAATGCCGAATTGGGCACGGGCTCACTTCCCCAAACCAAAGTTCTAACAATAAGCATAGAACTTCAGGAAAGGGAAAAAACACAAATTGATTTGGCTTATACTGTCAACAGTGAGCAGAATTTGATTATTCAAATATCTGCTCTCGTCACATATACCGCAATCAACATATCAGTCATAAGTGCTACGTCTACTACAATCATGCGATCGTATCATGCTATGATGCCGGGATATACGAACAAATGCCAAGAGTCAAGATAAGATATCATGCCTCTAGATATTCCCCGTCCATGGACCAAAGATCAAAAAATGGTCCAAGCAAGGCCAACATGTTATTCAATGGACGCACCGCGTTCAGCGGACGGAATCCTGTCCACCGTCACTATGCTCGACCCAGACACATTCGCCAGTCTCTGGATCCTAGATCTGGTTCCAGGCCACCTCGCGCCCGTCGCTGCACCCGTATCAAGGACCATGACATCGGGCGCATCGTCGGGGCGGACACTATCCACGGCGGCGCTCTGCGGCCTGCTAGAACCCGACTCGCTGCCCGACCCTTCACGACTATCACCCCCGATAATTACCACAGTCGGTACGCCTTCTGGCCCTGCCACCTGTATCTGGACAGTCTTGCCTGTAATAGGAGTCGACGTGCCGGTAGTGTGACCAAAGGGGGGAGTGTCGCCGTTGGGAGACATGGGAGGTGGTGACTGACGTGCGCCATCAGAGAGATCCAATTCCTTTCGGCCAGGTGGCATAGGCGGAGCGGCATCCCGCCTGGGGCTGTCGGCAGGAGGACTGTCCACAATAACCGTAGGCGACCATCCAGCAGTAATCTGATTAACCCATTCAGGCCGAGAAAGCATGGTGCCGTGTCTTGTAAGGGTTCTCGCCAGAGTCGAAGTGCGCGACTTCATCGATCGCCCCAAGTTGAAGAACGGTATGGAAAGACCGTCTAAGATAAATGTTGATAAAGAAACGCAAGGTAAGCTGGCAGAAAATGACCCACGGACGATGATAGAACCCAGGACGACGAACGTCACGATCGGCTGCAGCATCAAAGCCAAATAGTCCTGTTGACTCTCAGGTGGAAAATTGGGACTAGGCAGTTTATGCAGCGCAAGTGTTGACACAAATACCGCACCCACACCCATGGGTCCAAAGTGCCCTGTAAATAGAGCCTCCCGCCAATTTCTTATTTCAGGAACCCACTTGTACAACACCAGCAACGCCGGAATCCGCCTGACGAGCATGATGCCAATACATAATATTGTCAGCCGCCACGGTGTGATCCCTAGCTCTGGCGTATGGAAGCTCTCAAAAGGCATCCACGCTCCGATATAGATGAAACATCCGCAGTTGAGCACAAGGTCGATGACCGAGGCGAAAAGCTCTCCCTCAGTGTGGACGTTAAAGTCACCATCCCAGGATATCGCGCTGCCTGCCAATGTGACCGGTGAGATGTCGGGCTATCGAGGTCTAATGGATACACACCAGCCGCAAACGCAGCCAACAAATCATCGCTCCCCACCGTGCTGACCAAGCCAGTGATGAAAACGGCGAGCGCCAAATACTGCGCGACATAGGATTCTCGGTCAATCCATCCCACTCTATGCGCGATTTTCATGAACCTGGAGAATAACCAGCCGAGCACGGCACCCATTAACACACCCAACAACACCTGGTCTTGATCGTATAATTATCAATGCCCGTGTTGTCATGAAAAGGACACGACATACACAAGACTCCAATCAAGAACCAATCCTCAAGCCCCTTTTTCGTCGTCTTGTCCACCGTCAAATAGATAGCAAAGGTCAAGAACGGGTAGGCGAGCCCATCGTTTGCAGCACTTTCCGCGGATATAAGCTGCCTGAGGTTCATCGGTACGTGCATTCGTGCAAACCGACCTGCGACGATAGCCGCGCTTATAATTGGATCTGTCGGAGTCAAGCAGCTCGCGACAGCCAGACAGGCCAGGAACTCGAGTTTTGGGAAGAGAGCCTTGATGAGTGCGGAGACGATGAACCAGCCAATGGCCATGGTGGGAATGATTAGGATGAGGAGAGATCTGGCGTGGTCGTACATGTAGCTGCGGGGGAGTTCGACGCCGATGGCGAACAAGCCTGTTGCGAGGACGATGCGCATGACCTCGAGGGTGATGTTGTCGACGTTGAAGGGTGGGTGGACCCATGAGCGTGGATTGAAGATGTTGGCGACGTGTGGGCCCATGAGAATGCCAAAGGCAGTGCCGAGGATGACTTCGTTAATGTAGAGCTGGAAATAGTCCGGTGAACGCTATCAAAAAGCGCAGATAGAGTGTCAGGCACCTTTTCACGGGCGAACAGAGATATCATTGAGAACTATTTGCCGTGAGCAATTCACGTTATCTAAAGATAATACGGAAGTGTTACCGCAACGATGAAGCCCCCTAGGCACATATATGCCAGCCCTGGATCGGTGACCTGGAGATGTGAATGAGCAGTTTGGAGGCACAGATGGAGAGGAAACGGACCTCAACCAGCTGGAGAGTCATGTTGCAGTGAGGTGCAGTGGAAAAATGGGAGCATTCAACCTTGCGATAAAATACGGGACGAAAGCCGAAGACGCTTTTATAGGCCGATTTTCACAGGAGCCTGTATCTGCCGACTACTGGTCCACCTCAAGGGACTAAATCGCCAGCATGTGAGCATATTATAAATTAAACTAAGAAGTATCATCATATGTAACTAGATGGTCCCAATACCCGAGTGAGCCAGAATGACCATCCAAGAACTGCGAGATGAAGAACCCGGCAATCAGCTGGCAGCGAAGTATTCACTACTCACGCGCACGTCTCCTTCGGTCGCATGCTCCATATCTCCATCACCGTATGTCCTGCCCGCTTACACATCACCGCACAAGTCTCCTTCCCATATCCAACTTTCCACACGCTCTCGCTCGGATCGCTCAGCTCACGCACATAATTCCCCGTCTGTGTCTCAAACAGCCGCACCCGCCCATCGTTCCCGCCTGTCACCAAAAAGTTGTTGTCAAATTGCAGTGATGTAACGGAAGAGTCGTGCGCCGCAATCCGGTGCAGCACGCTATTTGTTTTCAGTGAAAAGGTGATAACGCGTCCATCCGATCCTCCCGTGGCCAGAATCGTGGGTGAGAGTTGCAGCTGACATACAAGTGCGGTGTGCCCCTGCAACAGTGCCTGGCATTGCCTATTAATAAGATGGCGGTGAGAAAATGTTGCCTGTAAACTTGAATTTGGGGGATCCTACCCTGTATTTGCATCCCACACCCTGACCGTCGTGTCCAACCCTCCAGAAGCAATCCGAACTCCGTCAAACGCCACGGAGTATATTTGATGGAAGTGTCCTCTCAAGACGTGTAGACATTCCCCTGTATCGATGTTCCATAACTGAAATACGGAGATCAGAGCTGACAAGACAAAGCAAAAAAAAAACCACTAACCCGACATGTAGTGTCGTAACTTCCGCTCACTACTTTGTTCCCACATACGTCCAAGCAACGCACGCTCTGGCTATGCCCCTCAAGAACACGAAGCATTCTTCCACGCTGGATATCCCATACGCGCAGCGTCGTATCGCGAGAGCCCGTCACCGCTATCGGCCGATTGTCCAACACGCGGATGCAACGAATCGTCGAAGTATGGCCGCGTAATTCATATATGCACAGCCTATCCGTTACGTGTCAGGCTTCCCACAACAGATGAAAGGTCTAAAAACGCCTACCCTGACTCTATATCCCACACTCGGAGAACTTTATCGCACCCGCCACTGATTACCAGGGCATTGGGCTGGCCCCATCCTTTTGATGCATAGCAATGATCTCCCTGCGATCCAGGCGATGCACTAGGCGGTAAAGCTTTGTCATCCACATCCAGACCTAGCGCCAATCGCAATTGCTCAGAGATGGTATGTTCAAGCGAGGGTTGGCATCTGTTGCCAGCTCCATTAATTTCAAGCGAAGCGAGCCTCGAGTTGAGCCCGCGTATTCTTTCGTTCGTATTTTTTCGACCCGAAGAACCATGTTCTTTTTCCTCTTCTGGGGACATAGCAAGATGTCCGCCCCGGCTGACAAGGCATACACCCCACACTCCTGACTCGTGTCCAACAAGTGTCCGGTGTAACACGCCAGTTTGTGCACTGAAGACGTAGATTCTCGAATTGGTCAGTCCGACAACAACCCATTCTCTGTCGATGGCAAGGGAGGTTATCACCCCTGTGTCAGGGTTGACAACGGGCATACGATGAGACCGAAGTAAGTGACCTCCATGCCTCCAATTCATCACTGCCCATAAGTTTAAGTCTGATTTATAAGAGAAACGCGTAACATACTCGTCATGTATGACAGTTTGAAATGTTGATAGTTTGAGGATAATCTTGAGGATAATCTTGGTTTGTCGTGAGCGCCGCGTGGCTGATCACGATTAAGCTCTCTATCACAGCGGTGGCTTATAGAGCTTACGATAGGGGTCCATACTTTTACTTTACCTGTCGAGGCTGAGCTTGACTGTGTAATCATTTTCTCTTCACCATTATCCACAGGCCAATCACCAAACCCATACCACATATACATCCGTTTCCACACAAACTCGTCGTGTACGAGTTTTTTCCAATGTTTGCTCACCTGCGCTGCTCGTGCAAGCGTTCGTGGGTCATCAATGAAACCCAGGATATGGATTGCAAGTTCCACTGGCAAGGATATAAGAAAATCGCGCTTGAGACGTGGCGCGATGGAGGTCGATATAAAAAGCAATTCTGATGGAGTGCATGATCGCAGAACCTCGGAAAGGAATTGGCGGCGGATGGGAGAATCGTGTGACGGTATCTGAGGGAAGGGGAACAACTGTGATTTGGGGGACGAACGGTGTTCTCTGCTCCGGTTTTCTGAGCGGCCATAGGGTCCTGGAGACGGTGCGGGAGTTGGGGGAGACAGAATAGGCATGTAATATGCGGGAGACTGGACAAGCTCGAGGCTAAGCATGGATGGGTCTCTGGGGACGACGTAATCCTCGATAGGTCGTGACCGTTGAGTCAGCGAGCGGTTAGGTGGCATAGAATTACTCATTGCGAGTCGCTTCAATATAGTCTCGGTTGTGTGCAATATGAGCGTGAGTCCTCGGCGTTGTAGTCCGGCTGTATGTCCTTGTCTGTTGAAATGGGGCGGAGTCTGGGAGTTAGTGCAGAGCAGAGAAGAAGAGAAGCCATTTATACCAGTGCGATCCCAACGTGTACGACCCGTTCGTTTCGTAATCCAAACCCTAGAATGGCCAGCGCGGCCGGGTATGATCGCAGATGTGAAGAGAGCCAAGTATGAGGATTTGAGGTGTGAGGATGAGAACTGGCTGGACAGGTGGCAACAGTTGCATTTGAATTGGGTTCCTCAGTTCACCCACGTCAAATATGTCCAAACGCAAGAACAATCATGCATCAAATTTAAGTTCATGAATCTCCAAGCAAGGTGAATCCTCGCTAATGATTGGCAATAATTGAACGGTTCGCTAGAGCCTACTAGTAGCGCGTGAGGCCAACGTGTGGGTTCTATTTGGATAAAAAACATTACAACCGCATGTGCAACTGTTCTTATCTGCATTCCATGCTATGCATGTGACCGCCGGCAACTTGGATCAATCCTGTAGCCAACTATTACCGAAAATAGCCCCTCGGTCCAGTTAAACTACGCGCTGACTTCTCGGAAATATCATGACAATATGACAAAGACATTGTCCTGGGCGCCTTATCAATAAGCCACCGGCAAAAAGCCAAATCCCCAGCAATGTATGCAAATCTTTCGGATGCTATTGCTGGGCTTGGCGTACACGCTGTACATACGTCACGCACGAAGGCTTGCTGCAAAATTCAAAAGAGTCTACATTCACAAAACACACTCCTTAGACGTGGATTGCTTGCTGCTTAGTTGCTTGTTATACGCACGGACTGTGGGTTTATCATCCCCGGGTTTGGGGTAAGGGCTCTACGCATTCTTTGTCAACTTCCACGCCTCGTTGTAAAGTCGCATCTCTCTTCAACAATTCCTCTGTTGACCTGATATGTCACCGGATAGCACAATGAATTCGACTATTTGACAACCCACGACAATGTCGCTCCTCCAGCACCAGTCGCACGTCGCATACGAACGATTGCTAATGACACACAACCTCATCGTTCACACAAGACCTTCACACATCGCACATGGCGCCAGATCTATACCCCAAGAACTTATCACTCTTCCATTCCGTCTAAATTCCCTGAAGAAAATTTTGATCACCGGGCCGATGTTTGTGGCGCGAAAGGAAGGATCCTGGTTTGATATGCGACGCAGTTTGGGGGTTAGGGTTCTCTCTCCAAGGAACGACTGTATCCCAAGGACATGAGAGAAGACCGCCTGCGGGTTTCGGGAACTTGACGGAGCGATAGCAGACGTCCTGGACTACGGCGAAAAGCTGAGGCTCCCTTTTCCTGAATACCGAAGCTCCCAGTAAGGAAGCAAAGTCTCCGTGAACAACTGGGCGGAAACTTTGATTGGCTAAATAAGTTTTGTTTTCTTGTCTTCTCGAGCACGCGATGTGCACGTTGTGCTGGCTTCTCAGCCTCAGCGTCGGGTTGCTGCATAGCCTGGTGGTCCGTTGTCCACCCTCTATTGTTGCGATCACCATACGACTTGCCCAAGTCACTGATCCCGATGGTACGTTCCCTGTTCGCCAATGAAAATTTCCAACTGCATTTCATAGATGGGTCCAGCTGCTTCAACTTATAGCTCTACATTATCACCCTCGAGATCACACGCATCAGTCTCGCCGCGGATCTAATGACTATCAGAGTCAAGCTTACATGATTGTTCCCGCCTGCGCATTAAAACACCCTTCCCAGGCCAACCCATCCTTTGTTGGACTCTCCGCGGAAATGAGGCATCTATGTATGGTTCAGCGGTACCATGTGTGCAAACCAACAGTCACAATAGCCACATGTATATTTAGACCTGTCGGGGCTTCGACAGCTCGCAAAGCCAGAAACGCCAGGAACCCGAGTTTGACCTATCCTTGACGTTTGCGATTATTTCAAAGTGGATAAGACGGCGATGGAGGAGATTGAGGATTAATTCTTGATGGCGTTGCCGTGATCAGATGAGCTTGAAATCGAGACCAGGTATAACACTGGGTACCTGAGATGCGATATCACGACCGAATTGAGGGAGAGCCCATATGCCGGAGCGACTATCAATGACAGCGTCAGGTAGTTTGAAGAAAGTCAAAACCCTCAGCGGACAGGCGCGTGTTTGCCACAGCCATATTCCAATAGCAAGGTTCCCCACGTTAGGAACATGGAGCGGTACATCTACTCCTAGGTGGCAGGGCTAGAGTGTAGGTGGATGCCATTGGGGTCAACCTCAATGAAGGAATTTCCGCCGTGATCCTCGTTCTACGCTGGCCGGTGAGAGATCCGAGATCGAAATTCTAACGTTTGAGCACTGCCGCAGTAGATAGCACCGCATTAAATGCGTCCGGTGAATAACATTGACTAGTCATGGTCTTGCTACGAGCCACGATATTGTTCACGTTCTTTCTGATTTTTTGCATCTGTATTTACCGTATTGTAGATTCTTAAATACCCAGCGCCCGGGACTCCAGTGAAAGAGATTGACAGATGCGCTCTGGTCTGATATTATTACTAAATAAGCGAATCTAGGGAAATATCAAATCGCTTTTTCAGTTATCGTTTGCAGTTACAAGTCCTATCCGAGTCCGAAATCAAGGCAAGGCAATTCTTGATCCGAAAAGGACACAAAACAGATGCCACGTACGTTGGTTGCTAAAGATCCGTACATTTCGTGCCGGTGATCGCGTATATTGCTTGGTGCCGTAAAATTCGACTGGATTCGGTGACCTGCATGATCGTAGTAGTTTGACCGCCATTGAGGCTAATTAGTACCCGCCATTCGGTGGTGCTGTGCAAGTGGTTACTCGAATGCGGATGATGGATTCTCACATACGGAGAGCTTCTATAATCGTCTCTTGATCCTCGCTCTTAATGTCTCTTCCCCTATATGATACCATGACCATCTACGCTGCCTCCGACAGTGGACCTCTCGACCCGTCGGGCTCATTGGGACAGCTCATCGACTTCCTCGTCGCATCGTTCAAGCCGCTGTACACGACGGTGATCGTGACATGCGTCTGGTCGGCAATGCTGGTCCCACTTCTTGTCATTTTGTGGTTATTTTCAGACAAAGAGACAAGGAGGAAGCCAATGTTCATCGCAAACGTGGTCTCAATTGCGCTGGGATTGACGTTGGCGGGAGTGGCCCTGGAATTGATGGTCCGTGACTGGAATGGTCTTGCAGAAGATCGACTGATAAAGCACTAGATGACGGTATTGCTACACCCTCTAGAAGTGCCGAGTAGATCCTTTGCTCTCGCTTTTGCATTTATGATCGCTTCCTCGCCTCTCTTCGTGGAATCAGTGCTCCTCATCAGATTGTGGGCTGTATACCCGTATCGCGCAACGCCCCGTACAACGTTCTTTGCTATCTTTATACCCATTGCACTCTTGAAACTTGCCAGAGTGGCAAATGTAATTGTATACTTGGTGGAACTTGCGAAATCATTAGCAAACGCCAATGGCCAGAATTTATTACTGTTACTGCAACAGGTGTGGACAAAATTTCCGAGTTACAAGGTCGAGTGGTTTTTGCAAGTCGCGGACAATACGAGTGCATCTGTCCTATTTTTGGCAAAGCTGAACCGAAGCAGGGTAATCAGAACAAGAATACGAGGATGGAGTGAGAATTCATTTCTCGAATTACGAGCCCTATTGAACGCGATTTCCAGGTTCAGCACTAGAAGCATTATTCTGGATTTCACTTTCCAACTTTGTCATTCCAGTAATGCTGAGCATCGCGCAACTTGTGGTAGTTTGGAAGTCGCCGAACATCTTCAACGTAGTTCCAATCTGCATTGTGAACGTCTACGTGCAGATCATCGGAGTGCTGCTAGCAACCGTATGGGCATCAGGAACCCGATGGCAAGGGGAGCATAAGACCACAAACGTATCGGTGCTAACGACGCTGCAAATGGGGGTGAACAACTCACAGACGGGATCGCGGGATAATAGCAGCACGAAGCAGTAATGATCCGTTTAGACGCTGGACTGGTTTATGTAAATCCATCCCTGTCGAATTGTAAATCGATCCGCCCGCGTCGCCGCTCTGATGTACAGGGTAATGTCCTGGTCACATTTTGTTGTGTTTCAAGTTCTCTCTGTAGGGCTTAGTAGGTATATGGTACATGTTTCATTGATTAGATCTGGTTATTGTTTTTAGATTTACCTGCGACGCTAACCAGTTAGGTGAAATTCTTTATAATAGTATTGATGTTTCAACAGCACTCGCACACTATAAACGGGTAAGTCGGGCCGATAACAGGAGCTTTAAATGTCCTTAATAAACATTGGTCCTCACGCGAACGGTCACTAACCTCGCCCCGGTTCTCAGACCCCTCATCTGTTCGACAAATGAACCCTCCGATATTCCCTGATTCAATTGTGCAGCTCGTTCAGCCTCTAATCGCATCGTTGAGGCCGCTGTATCCGACGCTGATTGTAACATGCATCTGGTCGGCGATGACGATTCCACTTCTGGTTCTACTATTGTTCTTTTCACGCGGAAAGATATGGAAGAGCCCACTACTGATTTGCAATATGTTTGCAATCATGATGGGACTAACGTTGGCGGGAGTGGGAATTGGGTTAATGGTAATTGTCTGGAAAAAATCGCTGAATTTTGCTGATAGAACAATAGCTAACGTTGTTGTTGGACCCGCTGGGAATACCAAGTAAACTTCTCTCCGTCGCCTTTATCATTCTCGTTTTTTCTTCGCCTCTCTTCGTGGAATCAATATTGCTCATCCGATTGTGGAGGGTTTATCCTTTCCGTACAACTCCCCGTAAAATATTCATTGCGATACTCGCATCAGTTGCGCTACTGAAGTTCGCCCGACTAGCGAACATGACTGTATTCCTAGTAGTTGTCTTGAGTATAAAAGGCGATGGTCTCGAGTCATTATGGATATTACGGCAGAAGGCAGCAAAAACTCCGAGTTGCAAACTCGAGTGGCTTTTGCAGGTCGTGGATAATACGAGCGCATCAGGATTGTTCCTGATGAAGCTGAACGAAGGTAGAGCATTCAAATCAAAAGCATGTGGATGGAGTAAGAACCTCAGTCTCGTGTCCAGGCGTCTACTGAGCTCGATTTTCAGGTTCCAGATTAGAGGGATTATTCTGGATTACAGTTTCTAACTTTATCATCCCTGTGGTGATGAGCGTCGTGCAGCTTGTGGTAGCCTGGACGTCGCAGGACATCTTCGATGCGTCGCCAATTTGTATCGTCAATATCTACGTGGAGATCATCGGAGTGTTGCTGGCAACGGTATGGGCGGCAGGCGTGGGGGTGCGATATCACGAGGAAGGCAAAATAACAACCGCGCCAACATTGACGACGATGGTCTCGGACGATCGTGGATATGACCTTTGAGTGACGTCGCAGATACGTAAGCCCATCTTGTGTCGTATAAAGTCAGAGCGAACGCTTCGCACTTCTGCATGGCGCTCGCCGCTCTGACATACACTTTTGCCGAGCAGTACGTCTACTCCTGGTTGTATTCTGCTCCCAAAAAATCGGAAAATCCCATAAAAATCGGTGTGCTATGCACCGCATCTATAAACCCTGTGTCCAGTGAGCCGGATGTGACACCTAGTGTCTCAGAGTGCTGATGTTCGAGGCTAGTCATCCATCCTGCTGAAACTCACCCTGATGTAGTTTTGTATGCGGTCGCATCCAGAGACGCCAAAAAGGCGCGTCAGTACGCCAAGAGTTATGGTTTTCAGAAAGCACATTCTAGCTATGAGCAGCTGCTTGCTGATCCAGAGGTCGAGCTTGTGTACATCTCTGTTCCAAACGGGTTGCATTTCGAATGGGCATTCAAGGCCCTCGAAGCAGGAAAGCATGTTCTACTTGAAAAGCCATTCACTTCCAATGCGATCGAAGCGCGAAAGCTCGTAGAAAAGTCAAAAATGGTTGGAAAAGAGTGTATGGAGGCCTTCCACTGGCAGTTCCACCCTGCGGCGCATCGGTTCAGGCAAATTTTAGACGAACACACGACGAACAGCGGACGTGGGCCAGATGAGAGATTTGCCTATGCAAGTGATGGCAGGTTTGGTCCCATTCTAAAGACGCACGCACGTATGACTACGACGCCCGCGATTCCCAAGGGAGACATCCGTTGGAGGTACGACTTGAGTGGTGGAAGTTTGATGGATATGACATATGCGTTATCATTTACGAGATACGCATTAAGGGCCAAGCTACCGAAGGACGTGGTGTATGCCAAGGTCCGTTCCGCATCCCGCGATACAAGGGTGGACAGTGCGATGGAGGCGATGATGAAGTTCATCTGCCGCGACGACATCAAAAAGGGGGAAGGAAGGCTAGGCAGCTCCGTCGACGTAGAAAGCACGATCTACACGGATATGGCACGGGATCTGCTCATGGGATTCATTCCCCGTCTTTGGGAGCTTCCGTCCATCTTTGTCGATACCGAAAGGGCAGAAGTTTACTTCTATAACGCAATCCTGCCACACACGTATCATTATATTGCGGTGAAAGACAAAAGTACCGG
Source organism: Amanita phalloides (assembly GCA_032173475.1). Taxonomy (NCBI): domain Eukaryota; kingdom Fungi; phylum Basidiomycota; class Agaricomycetes; order Agaricales; family Amanitaceae; genus Amanita; species Amanita phalloides. The sequence goes on along the minus strand of JAENRT010000004.1, from coordinate 226,433 downwards.
ACACATGACATACGAATCCATTTACAAAGGGGGTCCTCTGTGGAAGGAAAGAGGCGAGAGTCACTGGTCGACATTCCGGTACCAGCTGGAAGCCGTCGTGGACAAACTACGAGGGAGAGAGCCGGTGTGGTGGGTCAGCGGAGAGGACAGCATTGCGCAGATGGAGACAATTGACAGCCTGTACAAGAAGAGCGGGCTGTCGCTGAGGTCGACCAGTGCATTAGCGGTAGATGTATAAGATTTGATGATGCCATCATAAAATGTATTGTTCGCGACCTCATGAAGTCGTTGTCATCGTCCATGGTCTTATGTGCGCGCCGCGCCTCCCGCACCCACACACATTGCAGTAGGCTGTGTTTTAACCAGGGCTAACGCTCGCAACTTGAAAGCGAAGATTATGTTTTCGGTTCCAATATATCTCGTTCAATCCTGGCACACCTATCTGTTTTTACTGGCGACAATAATACACGGAATCGCGGTAGCCCCACGTAAATACAAGTAAAGCTCCCAAGCGCTATGAAAACCATTCGCGATCTAACAGCGTGTCAGCAAGTAATAGAACGGTGAGAAGATGAATGAGCTCCCACTTACAACTAAGAACCAGTGACGAAACGGAGATTGGGCTTCTTGGAATAATAGTCGATTTTATGGCTGCTGTCCACCCATGTGTTGCACAAATAAGAATCACCAGTCTCGTCGTAGAAGGTATACTTGTATGTTTTACTGTTTCGAAAATAGATGGTGCAACTGATGTCGCCACCGCCAATGGTTCCCTGCTCTTTCAGCAAGTATGAACTAATAGACGCTGTGTCCTCAACGTCTTTGGAGGTGGTGTTCCAGTTGGGAGTGCTCTGCCGATTCCAAGTGATCTGGATACCGAAGTCTTCCTTTGAGTCACTCGAAGTCAGGATGGCCGGAGTAACACCTGGCGTAGAATCGGCACGCCTTGTGATCGTGTACTCTCGCCCCTTGGCGCTGATGCATTTTTCCACTTGAACGTCGTCTGGAAGGTTCGTCATGTCGCTCTGTGGACGAGAAAGGAAAGGGTGAATTAGAGATGGTTATACAAAGGCTGCATGATCTTACTGGACTCCTCCTGCTTGAGAGGTTCTGCAAGTGGGCAGAAGTTACTAATGGTTAGCTGGTTTTATATCGCAAACAACCCGATCGGAGTTTGACTGGCACCGACTCATGACAATTCAGGAAAACCTGGCGCTGTGAAGATTCGATTAGTTTGATTTAGATAAATTGAACACATACGAGAGGTGGCAGATGCTTTCAATTGAATCGATAGGGAACCATAATGCGAGATGACAGATGCTTTCAATTGAATACACGAGGAACCATGGGAGAGGGGGTGATAAGTGAGGTGCTAGAACAGGCTAGAATGTTATAATTATCTGCATGCAGAATTATCATTGATGAGCATATATATACACATCAAGGGTATACAACTTACCGTCCTTTTTTCCAGTCCTTGTGGAGATTTTGCGATATATTGTGCATAGATGGAGTCCGATTGAAGGTAAATGAATTCGTGACTACCGGATCAAGTATGAGAGAGTTGACTGTAGGGGTCCGCTGTATGCTCTTTGAGACGGCGTTATGATGTCGGATATGGTCGAACTTATTCGTGACAATCTGCCACCGACCAAACTCAAGGAGGTTAACATACTGCTCCTCGCGAAACATACTATGAACCTCAGGCTGCTCCCTGTACCAGCTTGAGGCGGTCCCAGTCGGCCCACTGCCCACGGGCATTTGGCGTTCATTGCCGATGAGAATATTATTTCGAGTGACGCGGTAGTCACCGACGTCACGACGAAAAGATCTGTCGATCGAACCATAAACCGGGAATTCTCCAACACGGTTACGTGACTGAAGCTCCGGATTTAGTGGCCCCCATCTGTCATTTGCCCCAGATGTGCGGTGAAGAATATTGATGCATCTTCCATCGTTTGTTCCCGCGCATGTGGTTCCAAGGTGATAGGAGTCAAATGGCGCGACGAGCCGGAGGAAGTGTAAACCCGGTTTACGGTTTTCTCCAAAGCCTCAACCTTATCGGTTGATAACGTTAGTATATCAGGGCTGAATGGTTTTCACATATTCATTAGCCATTCCATTTGGCGGCGTGAAAAAACATCGCAAAAGACAAACTTGTATTGTCCAGAGCCGCCAACGGGGTAATAACTAGACTGCCTCCCGATACATCAGCAGACTCGAAGAATAGCGAATCCCAAGTTCTTGTCCTTTATAGGCCAGGGGGGGGGGAACCGGTAAGTCATCAACACTATCCTGATCATTCGTAGCATGAGGATTTATATTCCAAGAGCTCCATTGACAGCACAGTTCACCGTGACCATGAATTCAACGACCGCAACAAACACAAAATTCTTAAACTACCATATATTGTCCTCAAAAATGGCCAACTGCCATTCTGAAAGATAAATTATAGCGCTCTTAGTCCTGGCTAGATCGGAGAATGCATGAAGTGGACTTGTTTACGCCCAGTTCTGCCTGCGTTTGGTATCATGATTCGTATATCGAGTTCTTCGCGAATTCTATTATTCAAGTAACAGAGTGCCGAACGAGATCAGAGCCCTGGCGACGTTCAGTATGTGGCCTACCGCTGAAAACTACAATATAATCGCATATTCGCTTTTGGAAAATTGTTCGTGATGCATGACGTTCGGCCCAATTCGAGTCGGAGGACCGTGTCATAGGAAGGAGAAGGACGGATTAAGAGAAATCATTGGCGACGACTGGTGGGAAGGACATAACGCACGAGGGACAAGACGGGTATATTTGAAAGATGTGCGTGCTCCCGCCTGGGTAACTGTTGAACGAAGGAAAAACGGATTCTGATACTCGTTTTTTCCATAGGTAGTGCTCTGCGTCTGTTTTCAGGGACGGTGATAAGCACCGTTGTATACATACGGCATGCCTGGAGTCGGAAACCAGGCATTTGTTGATCACGGCTGCAACAACACGCATATCAACAATCGGTAACTGTTTCATGTCGCCTCCCGAACAACCATTTTGAAACTGTACTATGATGTGACTCTGGTTGTTCCTGACCGCTTCCTCGGGTTTCATCACCCGAAAACCGAAATTCACGACCTCCATGTGAATCGGCTACGTTCGCGGGAAAGGAGAGTGATCATAGTGATACGTACTCGCGTGTTGGGTTTGATGCTGAAAGAGCAAGAATAGGTCCTTCGGATGGCATTTTGATGAATTGTACATGTACAATTGCTCATTGACACTAGGGGGGAAGGCACCAGAATGGCATACAATGTCGAAGAGAAAGAATGGCGTATTGAAGTGTTTCGCATATTAACCCGAGAAATAAAAGAAGACATAAAATAAGGAATGCTCGACAATGCGATGGAGGTCTATTTATAAGCTACAAGTGGGCAAAAGAGGGCGAATATGCATGATAGCGAGCGGTTAGCAGGCTTCATACAGGTCGGTTCTAGTCTATGATGTTGAGTTCACGTAGTCTGGCTTTCGCGAACTCATCTTTGTAGGTATTCCATATGCTACAACGCTCAGTTTTAATGCAGCGCAGTGTGAACGCCGCCTCAAACACGCACCGGGTAATTTCTGCGATATATCTCTCTTGCACTCTTTTCACCTCCTCCAGGCTCGGCTTTTCGCACTTTTCAACATGTATCGGTTTCCCAACTAAGTGAGCGTCAGTCCCTGTCGTGCAAAAGCAAAGACACTGTATATATACTAACTGACTGCAACAATTCTGCGACGATAAGGCATAAGTCCAAGATTATCTGTGGATGCGTGCGTTCAACAACTGGAGATAAAGGGAAAGGTAAATACGAAGCGTACAGTTTAACAATCCTCGGCCATGAAATAATGGCAGTGTGAACCCGAAGATTGATTGGAATTTGCGTTGAAGTGCGTATATTGTCGTTCCCTTTTCGTTGGCCATCTGCTGATATATCTATATCCAAAATCATTAGTAATGCCTACCATTGAAGTGTTCTCACTTACATCATTCTCACCGAAGGAGAATACAGGCACAAGATCGGCGCTAGATGACAGGTCATCTCAGCTCTTGAACGGGGTTGTAGCATGTAACTGACCCATGTTGTATGGCTAATTTTATGAATCCCAGTCTAAACCATATGAAATGCCAACGCTGTCATAAACCTGGCCTCGCCACGTACCTTCTTCTCAGCGTCAGATCCGCTGTTCCAGGGTGCGCGTTCAGGCTTTCAGCTGCACCCCCAACCACAATTGTAATCGCCGACCCGGGTCCACTCTTTAGAATGTTAGAGCAGGATTCGCGGCTCACGCTACAAACACCAAGTGCTAATAGAATGTCACGATAGAATGGCATTCTGAAATTGGTCGTGAGCGTGAGCAAATGTGGTTTGACCCCGGGGAAAGCTTCTGAGAAACCGGTCGCTTGCACGAGCTTCAGAGAACTGTGAGAGAATTGATAGGTACGAGTACATACCTTCGGTTGCGAACGTGGCCAACGCACCCCTGGTTTTGTCAGATATCCACCAATGGTTATCATTGCCATCAACTCACATCCCGATAATGCCTGGCTTTGGCAAAAAGTCACTGTTATACACAAAATGCGCGCAGAAGAGGAACACATACCGTGCGGGTGGTAACCAAATACGTACGGCCTGTCAGGTGGTAAATCGGCTTCCTGAAAAACCACGCGCACGTTCACTTCTGCAAGACTCGAGACGTCAAAACTCTCACTTTTAGGAAGCTACATGCGTAACTCGTTGACAAAGGCGGAAAGTAAAGGCAGACAACTCACGACGCCGGGTAGTAGTCTGCAAAGTATCTCCAGAAAAGGTTGGATCGGAACCACTCGCTACTTCTACCCCCATGCTCGGGTGCTTTGTCGATGTAGATAGCCCATATGAGATATATGGCCAAGAATGGCCAGAGCAGAGGGATGGAGCTAGAAACACATGTTAGCTACCCGTAACACCAAACAGGGGTTGAGAGAATGACGTACCACAAGAGTAGAAAAGTGACGGTGGTGATCACAATCATGACCGACCATACTGCCACTCCCAGCATTTGCAGCCTCCGCTTCCTAGGAATCTTCGCCGGAACGAAGCTATATGCGCGGGGTCAGTGGCGCGCCAATATTAACGACAAGGCACGCACTTGATGTTAGCATGGAGAGCTGCCACGGGCTTTGTAACGCTAAGTGGATTGACGGCGAGTTTAGAAAGGCTGTTCTTGAGCGAGGACGCAGATAGGCTCCGCGGCAGCCTTGGTCTGAAGGGGTCTTTGGGCGGCTTGAAATGGGTTGTCTGTGTAGTGCTGCTAGCCATGGCTGGTAAAGAGTGTAAGAAAGGACAGGTGGATGCAGGAGATGGGAGTATTACTATAAAAGGGTGTATAAAAAGGGTCAGGGAGACAAGATAAGCCTGCCGCCGTTACGTATTAGCGCCCTTATCGCACGCGCTGATCGTCCACTACTGTCATTTCATCTTGTACATATGGATGCATAGAAGCTAGTTACTGTAACTTGGCCCGACGTAAGAAAATGGAATCAATATGCTTTTTGGCTCTTGCTCAGGCGTACAAGTCATCCTCTGCAGGCTCTTCAGAAAATCCTGTATTGCTTCCGGCTGTCCCACCCGGCGCAGTCGATGGTCCTCCGTCCGGGAACTTGAAATTATTGCCGAAACCGCGTGATTGTTGCAGATTCTATCGCCATGTGCGTCAGTCACACCAGCGTGACAAAGAGTTGCAACGCGTACCTGAGCAAACATCTCATAACGTCTTATGTCCTGGTCAGACACGGACCGACGAGCATACTTCATAGCCTCCTCAAAGTGTTCCCTAGCAACAGTTGTATGTAAGAGTCGATTTTTGAGTGACCTGAACACACAACATACCTCGTAATCATGGGAACTGGATCTTCCTCACCATCTTCTTCCATGTTAGAGTCTAGGCCAGCAACGGCTTCTCTCTCCTTTCGCTCTCGGGCATGGCGGATGTCCGCCTCGATCGACTCTCGGATGGCCAGTTTCGCCGCACGTTGACAGATCTCCGTCAAATCGGCACCAGAAAATCCCGGCGTCATCTTGGCAAGGAATCCCACATCGACCTCGGGTGCAATGGGTGACTTCTTCAAAGCAGCCTTGAGAATCGATATGCGGGATGGCTCATCAGGGAGAGGAATGTAAATCAGCTGATCAAGACGACCAGGACGGAGCAAAGCAGGGTCAATTTGATCTGGCCTGTTGGTCGCGCCAATGATGAAGACGTTCTTCTTCGTGTTCATGCCATCCATTTCAGTTAGAATTTGGTTCAACACACGATCTCCAGCACCACCTGCGTCACCAACAGATCCTCCACGGGCCTTGGCGATAGAATCCAATTCATCAAAGAACATGACACAAGGCGCTGCAGCGCGAGCTTTGTCGAAGACGTCACGAACGTTGGCTTCTGATTCACCAAACCACATCGTTAGTAGTTCGGGACCCTATACAAAACATGAGCCTTGTACTTGGAAATGTTCAGCACCGCGAACCTTGATACTGATGAAGTTTGCGTTGCACTCGTTGGCTATGGCCTTTGCAAGCAACGTCTTACCCGTACCAGGAGGGCCATAGAACAAGACACCTTTCGATGGCGACATGCCATATTTGATGAACTTCTCTGGGTGATCGACAGGATACTGAACGGTTTCCTGAAGCTCCAACTTGACCTTGTCGAGGCCACCAATGTCGTCCCAAGTAACAGTTGGGACTTCGACCACTGTCTCGCGGAGAGCCGAAGGATTCGAAGTACCAAGAGCGAAACGGAAATTGTCCATAGTGACTCCAAGTGAATCGAGGACTTCTGCATCGATGGTATCTTCATCCAGATCAATCAAGTCCATCTTTTCACGAATTTGTTGCATAGCAGCTTCAGAGCATAGGGCTGCGATATCAGAACCAACATATCCGTGGGTATCAGCGGCGATCTAAGTGAAATGTTAATTAGTATTGGTTGTGTATCACATAAAGACAGATACCTGTTCGAGGTCGACGTCGTCAGCTAGCTTCATGTTCTTGGTGTGGATACGAAGAATCTCGAGACGACCTGTTGGGTCAGGGATGCTAATGTCAATCTCGCGGTCAAATCGACCGAAACGCCTGAGAGCGGGATCAATCGAGTTGGGTCGGTTGGTGGCCGCCATGACGACGACATTGGAACGAGCTTTCAAGCCATCCATCAAAGTCAACAACTGAGACACGACCCGACGCTCGACTTCTCCATTAGTCTGTTGGATTTTTAGTCAAAAAACTCGTAAGTTGCATAAGTAGCTGACCTTTTCACGCTTGGGAGCAATTGAATCGATTTCATCGATGAAGATGATGGCAGGAGAGTTCTTCTCTGCTTCTTCAAAAGCCTTCCGCAGATTACTCTCACTTTCACCAGCCATTTTACTCATAATTTCGGGGCCATTAATGAGGAAGAAGAACGCGCCGGTTTCATTTGCGACTGCCCTAGCCATTAATGTCTTACCAGTACCCGGAGGGCCATACATCAGGATACCACGTGGGGGCTTGATACCGATGGATTTGAAAAGCTGAGGATGCCGGAGTGGCAGTTCAACAAGTTCACGTATTTGTGCCATCTGCTTGCGACAGCCACCGATGTCATCGTAACCAACTTCAGCCAAATTTGATTCTTCCTCTTCTCTTTTGACGGGGTCACCCTCTGAACGATAATATTAATGATGATCACAGCCATTCATTTATTCAATGCTCACCGGTATGGATTACAGTATCTTGAGCGACTATGCAAAACTCTGCAGGGTCTGTTTCAATGACTTTGAATTCTACTGTCCGCATTCCCCCACGGACGAGGAAGGTGTCGCCCTTGCGGACGGGTCGATACGCTAACAACGTGTCAAGGCTAGATGGCATATCGACGAGCAACCCTACCTTCGAGGAAATACGGCTTGAGGTAAACATCGAAAATATTGCCACTCAAACCCTCAATCGAGTCATCGAACGGCAGAATGTGCACCCTCTTTCCGTACTTGATGTCTAGGCACTGATGCACGGTGACAAGGTCAGCAAGCTTCACCCGCAGGTTGTTTCGGGCAACTTTGTTCAGTTGTATGCGACCTTCCTCGACATCATCAGAGCTCAGACAGATGAGAACTGTGTCACGACGCTTCTTTCCCCTATCAACACTGTCAGACATAATCTTGTGCGTAAACTCATTGTGGCATTACCTGACTATGATCGTATCACCGCGAAAGAGCGACAACGTTTCCATTGTCGTGGGGTTCAGAGTTGCAACTGAGGAAGTTAAGTAATTATGACCACAGTAACCACTAAACACTGACCTGAGTTATCATCTGCAGATGCTTCGTCAACGATAAGGCGGTTTGGTCTATAAGATGAGATCAGGTTCACGCCACAAGACGAACAACTGGGACGTACGATTTCTTAGGTCTCAGAATGGCTGTGGATATGTCATTTGGGCCAGGTTGGGGAGGTGCACCGCTGGGATCTGCCATGGTAGCTTAGTGAAAGAGAGCTCGGATGGTTGTCGTTAAATATAAGGTCAATATAGGACGCGCGTCCAGGTATGTCCAAACATGACCAAAGCGATTACAAGCAAAACTATTACATCTCCTCGTCCTCCAAGTCCAACTCTAGGACAGGATATTCCCCAATCTTGACCTTGTCTGGCCGTACAAAGACACCGTAGTTGGGGTTGCACGTGAAATATTGCTCGCCCTGGACACTGTGATTCTTTGAGATGCAACGAGATTAAAAGAAAAATTACAGCACCCACGATCCATCGTTCTTGCCCATTGGTTCATCGTACTCGACGCCAATCCACATCCCCTTGGAAAATTTGGTTTCTCCGACGTACCGAATCGTGCCACGCTTGTGCAACCCCTCCTCCGATGACTCGACTTCACAACGTGCTCCGACTGTAATTTTGGTTGGCAATTTTGGTTCTGTCTGCTTTTCTTCATCCTGAGGTGCAAATCTTCCTACCCTGTGCACTCGTTTATATGCGAGAACGGAGTCTGTCATGTTGAGTTGGAGCTTTTTCTTCCTGTGTACATCGAATCTCACCTGCCCGCTTCTCATATTCCGCTGCGCTCAACTCGAATTTTTCCACTTGAGATACATCATTGAGCTGCCCAGTTAACGAAACCGAGGGATTACTATCTGCGATCTGATATGTGATTAGCGTAACGTATGTCGGCACAGTGAAAAGGGCACACTTCCAACACCTGCCAGTCTCGTAGTCCATAGAATCCCAGCTGTTTTGTATCGTCGTTAAGAATAGACGTTGCTTTTAAACTGCTTTCAGAGTCGAAAAGAGTGATGATCTGATTTCCTGCCGGAATGCCTGTTATCGGCTCGAGCTTGTTCTGCTGGGTATGTCAGCGGGTATTAAGGCAGTTTATTGGTAGTAAATCACCTTGAGTTGCTCCACAGAAAGATTCAAGTCCAAACGACGTTCTGAACGTGTGTCCGGTGAAACGACGAATACCTTGACTATGGTTGACATGGAAAGCGTCGAACGGTTATTATTGATCTGATCAAAGATTACATTAATTCTAGTTAGCTATACATTCCTCATCCTATTCTTGACCAAATCTCTGACTCTATTTCCAGGATCGCATTTCTTAAGTTTGTCATAGTCGTACCACACAAGTACTTCGTTTGAATTGGCCACGAACGCCTGTTGAGCCAAGGAATACGCCTTGGCCATGACAGGTAGCGCAGCTGGGTCATCCTCGACTGAGGGTGCAATGGGTCTGTATCCAATCAGTAGCTGGAAAGCATCAGCGTGGTTCTTGTGCGTTAGAAATAATACAAACGGTATCAGGGTACGTTACAGGTCTGCGGAATTGAACAGCAATGGATTTGAGGATGAGGGATACACCTTTTGCCTTGATCATGTCTTGCGCTCTTTGTGGTCCTCCTAGCTCCACGCCAAGAGATGTCATCCATTGAATGCGACTCTATAATGCGTTGGTCAAGAACAGCGGTTAAACTGATGAGTGCGACGCACCGATTCAAAGAACTGGACTAATATGCGCCTTGCCCTGGTCAGCTCCTATCAATTTTGGTACAGGAAAAAAAACATTACCATATCTGACATTGTTGACGTGCCTAGAACTTGTCAGCCGCATTTTTGTAGCATATACACAGGCATACTGGAATGAATCTTGGTCTCCCCAGGCGATCTTTTGCTCCCAAAAAGAATGGGGATCAAAACCTTCCCTGAGAAACATTGAATGTGCCTTCCTAGACTCGCTGTTCTGGGCATTCGTCTCAATTGTGTCATCTGGAGACGCGGGACCTGTGCTTCCTGGAGGAATGTAAAAGGGTGAGTTTGGGTCACGAAAAGCTGCTTGCAAATCCTGAAAAGAATAATGCAGCACGTTGAGAGTGAAAGATGGTTGGGCGTACTGCTACGGTGCTTCTTCCTGATAACAAGCGTCTCGTCAACTTCATGATGGCCAAGCGTGACGTCACGCGTCCAATGGTCCTCCACCCTCGACTGACGCCACACTGGCGGCGATTTGCCTGCGACTATTTGGCTGCCGTGACGAAATTATGTGTAGCGCCTACACGGAAATTCTGAAGCTTCCTGGAAACCCTAGTGGTCGCGTAGTGCAATGTTGTGCATATGTAAAGGCTGTGTAGTTTCAAATGATCGTTTTGAGGAAGGCAATTGATTGTGCCACACCCGGGGTCTGGAATTCTCCGAAGATGGAGACAAAATTGGACCGCGACTCGGCGTAGCACGGACACGTCTTCCACTTGACTAACATACACGCAAGATCATTTGCCATGGACATCTCGTAGGCCGTACTGCGTTTTTGGTTGGAAACCTTTCACGATTTAAATCAGGTCGGTTTTACAAGGCGGATACCAGCATGCGCTGTCGAGGTCATGGCAGAGCAGACGCGCTCTTACAAAGTCCATGTTCATGTATCCGATCTTTATTACCGACGATCCGGACGCAAGCGTTCCCATTCCATCCCTCCCAGGTCAACGTCGATGGGGAGTCAACCAGCTGCAAACCTTTTTGACACCGCTCATCGAGAAGGGACTGCAGAGCGTCATCTTGTTCGGAGTTCCCTTGAAATGCGTTAAAGTGCGTTATCTTGTTCGATTCATCAAGTCCCTCAATTGATAGTTCAAAGGATACGCGTGGGACACCAGCAGATGACCCCCAAGGACCTGTCATCTTAGCAATCCTTATATTGCGCCAACTCTTTCCTTCGCTTTACATTGCGGCGGATGTATGCTTGTGCGAGTATACAGACCATGGTCACTGCGGTCTACTCAATCCCGTCGGAACCATCAATACTATTCCATCAGTTGAGCGCATCGCACAAGTTGCGGTGAGCTATGCAAAAGCAGGTGTACATTGTGTGGCTCCAAGTGACATGATGGACGGACGTATAAAATTTATCAAAAGGGCTCTTATCGATGCCGGCTTCGGAAACAAGGTGACGTTGATGAGCTACTCGGCCAAGTTTGCCAGTTCCTTATACGGACCATTTAGGCGTGTGTTTCCCTCATTCCTTGTGACTAACGCTAAGAATAGCCGGTTTTAGGGATGCTGCTGGTAGTGCGCCCTCCTTTGGTGACCGCAAGTGTTACCAGCTCCCACCAAGTGCTAAAGGCCTTGCAAGACGGGCTATCGTGCGTATTACATCACTTATGATCTCATATACCTTGACCAATGACATTTTGGAAGAAACGTGATACTTCAGAAGGCGCAGATTCCGAGGCCTGAAAGGACTCGGTCTCTTAACCTGGAGATTCGGGTCTCTCCGATGCCTTAACGCTCGGTGTTTGCCGTCCCCTCGTTTTCGTGCCCTTTTTCTGTTGGAAGACTGTGTTCGACGTTATTGCCCGTTTTGGCTTACCTTCCGTATTTGGTATGTCACACCGTCACGCTGTGCGCACCGAAGTTTCAACATTATCAAACATTGCCTTTGCCTTTATGTTCTACCAGTGATATCACATGTGCTGAGTGCATGTATATAGACCCTTTGTATGCCCACACACTGCCCTCAGTCATTTGTGCCATGACTGAGGTGTGTTCTTATGTTACTCTTATGTTTTTGCTTTTCTGAGATTATATCTGTAGCATTATATTTCTACAGGTATTTAGTATGCAATAGAGTCAATTGTGCCATGACTGAGCATTATATTTCTACATTTTCTTTCATTGATGATGTGATGATGTTTTGTCTGGATGGCAAGGTTGTGGTTTATAATGATCATTCTGGTTTGAAACATTCAGGATTGACAGGTGTGTGAATTTTTATTGTCATGTCTGTGATTGTTACAACCCATGCAAACATTTTTATTTTCTTATGTCAGCACCTTCCTTTCCTGACTACCTATGCATTGCCACTTCATCTCTATGATTATGCAATGTCACCGCTCACATAAGTGTGACCCTTTTTACCTATGACATATGCCTTCCATCATTTTGTTTCTATGATGTCACTATGATATCACTAATGACACATTATGATCTCATAGCCATGATATCATTCTCTAGCACATTCATTACCTTTTACAGACAGTAGGTTCACATATAAATACTAGAGTTTGTCTTAGGTCAAACCTTAAGTTCGACTTAGCTTGTAATACACAAGTTACATCTCTGGGAACTCCTAGTTCTGGTGAGATTGTCAAAGTCATTGTTCAAGTGCTCTCATCCACCTCACTCATCTCAAGCCTGAGTCTCCTTCATCGGACTTAGCACTGTCTACTCAATCACATTTCGCCAGACTTCACTTTGTTATTGTCTTGGACAATCCTCATGGCATAACATCATTGATTAGATTGGACAATGACTTGTCATCATAACAGTGATTGGATTGGTTTAAATAAAACATGTCTAGTGCTTCTTTCTTCCTGATCCCTTCAATATGAACAGTGATTATGACTGTGAAAGTGCTGGTACATTGTCTATTATTTGTCTTCATTTATATCTATTGGATTTACAGCAAAGCATCTTGAATGCCTTGCTGCAGAGCATTGTTTGGATTGATACTTGGGTTTCCAATTGTCACATTCAACAAAGGTGAGCCCCAGTGAGAAATCCCCCGGGTGAAATCTGTTATGCCCAGAGCCAACTTGTCATGCACTGCCCAAATCTGGCATGTGCTCGATATTCTGCTCACATCTGCTTGCCTCTGCCACATACCATCCACATGTGTAGCTAATTGCTTCTGTAATTGTAGCTACGAAATCAAAATTGCTTTGAAATGTCACCCATCACAAAATTGCTAAGTCCCTTGACTCACAAAATCCATAACTCACATGAAAGAGCTTACTCGCCATGATGATGGCAAAATACTCTGTGAATGCCACAAATGCTATCAAATCTGTTGAGATGGTGTTTACCTCATACCAAGAACATACCAAAACCACAAGAAATATTGTGATTTGGACCCAGACGAGGAGGAGGTAGAGTGCCATGATGCTCGTGCTGCATTCTTTAAGACATATGGACAACCAAACGTGTCCTCTGCATCATCTAGCTCAAGTCAGATGCATACCAGACAAAGAAAGAAAAAGCCGAAGGTATGTCGCGTCATATCCTAACCATAGCTCTAAACAACTTAAACATATGCAGAAAACCACTGTCCCACCCCTTCCCCTCGATGAAGATATCATGGATGAAGATCCCCCCAATCCCTTTATGGACGATGCGCCAATGCAGGAGGATGCACCGACTCAAGGGGATGCATCTGTGGGCAGGGCGCATGATCAGGAGGAAGCGATTGATCCATCTCCTGCACGCGGAACTTGTGACGAATCAGACAAGGAGGACCCCGAGGATAGTGAGGACAAGGAGGGTGCACCTGGACCTGTGCCCGAGTTCGAGCAGCCTCAGCTAGAGGAAGAACCAGAGGACGAAGATGAAGGACACGATAGCACTGATATCCCCCTCGATTTAAATGACCCATTGCCCCAGCCAACCCTCCCAAGGCTCGTCCTCACAAAAGACATGATTGATGATGTCAAGGCTGCATGTTTGGAGGATGATCTCAATGAAGAAATGTTGGAAAGGCTGTGGAACCCTCCCAAGGAGCCAGAGAGTCTTTCCCCAGACATTCTGTTTTCAATGGCCTTATTCAACAATCTCGTTGGTGGCTCTCAGCAGATGTATCACGATGCTTGCCAAATGATCAAACACTTCACAGGACACATGCTCGAGTCATACCACAAGGTAAAGACAAAGGTTGAAAATACAACTCGCATAGCTCAGCTACAAACCGATATGTGCATTAGGAGTTGCGTAGCTTTTACAGGTCCTTTCAAAGGGTTGGATAAATGTCCAGAATGTAATGAGGATCGTTACCAAAAGAACAAGAAGTCTGGGAAACTCCAGCCTCAACAACAATTCTACACCATCCCGTTAGGCCCACAACTGCAAGCTATGTGGCGTACGCCTGAGGGTGCTGATCGCATGAGGTACCGTAATCACAAGACAGATGAAATTATTCAAAAAATCTTGAAGGAACACAAGATTTCCAGCTTTGAAGATATTTTTGATGGCTTTGAGTACATCAACGCTTGCCGTGATAACAAGATCCACCCAGATGACGTCTTTGTCAAATTGTCCATTGATGCCACACAGCTCTATCGCAATAAAGTGTCTGATACTTGGTTTGGGATATGGGTGGTACTGAATCTAAGTCCCAACTTGTGCTATAAGAAGAACTACGTCCTACCTGCATTTTTCATTCCTGGGCCCAACAAACCTGAAAACATGGATTCCTTTCTCCTACCATCCCTCAGACATGTCTCGGCACTGCAAAAAGAAGGACTTCAGGTTTATGATGGTTGTCTTGGGCGCCTGATCACATCGCAACCCTTTTTTGGCTTCGGAACGGCTGACACTCTTGCTCTCCCACTCCTTAGTGGCTTAGTCGGACATAATGGGCACAACGGCTGCAGGCTAAGCTGTGGGATGCCAGGTCAGCACCCCCCTGGCAAACCTACATATTACCCTGCAGTATTGCAACTGAACAACTACATGATCACAAAATGCAATCATGCCGATTATGATTTATCAGAACTGAGACCTCCCAATGCCATGAAATACCAACAAGACCTCAGAAAAGTCCTTATATCACCTAATGAAACAAGGTACAAGCGTAACCGACTCCTGACAGGGATATGTCAGCATTTGCCTTGGCCTCCAACCAAAGTCAATGTTTCCTGTACCACGGTGCTTCATGCTTGACTTCATGCACCTCGTCTCACTTAACATACCCTCTCACCTCATTTCTATTTGGCAGAACTCATCAGATGCAAGGGTAACCTACAAGAATCCTTCAAAGCCTGACTTTATTGTGCTGGATGACGACGAAGTTTGGAAAGAACATGGGAAACTTGTTAAATCTACCCATCCCTATTTCCCTGGATCATTTGATTGACTCCCCCAGGATCCTTCCAAGAAGATAAACTCTGGTTACAAAGCCATCGAGTGGCTGAACTACTTCTGGGTACTTGGACCAGCATTGTTTCGAGTTGTTTTGCCACACCATCTATGGCAACATTATTGCAGGCTTGTCTGCGGTATCAGGCTCCTTTATAAGCATGTCATTACGGAACAAGAACTGTGCCATGCTCATGATTTGCTGACACAGTGGGAGATAGATTTTGAAAACCTCTACTATCAAAGGAGAGTTGACCGACTGCATCTTGTTCGTCTGTGTTTACATGCCCTCCTCCATGTTGCCCCTGAAACTAGATGATGCGGCCCGCTCAATTTAGTTGCTCAATGGGCCCTCGAAAACACAATCGGAAACCTGGGGCGGGAAGTATGCCAACATTCAAACCCCTTCATGAACTTGTCACAGCATGGCTTGCTATGCGCTCAGATGAATGCACTCAAGGCCATTGTCACAGAGTTGGATCTCGACCCTCCATTACCATGCAATGCACAGCCAATCAGCAATGGCTATGTGTTGCTGACAGCTCGGGATGATAAGGATCACACCATCACAGATGCGATGCAAATTCATGCACTGACCAAGTTCTTCACAAAGAATGGCGAGCCTAACCGAATTTCTGATGGTGAATTCTCATTGCAACGCTGGGCAAGATTGCACCTCCCAAATGGGCAAATCACTAGGTGTGCCTGGAAGGAGTTAGAGAACGAGGCATCACACAATTCCTGCAACATCAAAGTACGTACTTTGAATTTTTTAATATCCATATTTTCACAGCTCCTTCAGTATCAGCGCGATCATTCATTCCATTTTGGAGAAGTCCAATTCTACTTTCAGGCCGAGGTAGCACATCAACAGCGCACCTTGGCTATGGTATCTAGGTGCTCTGACCCAGATGAGGATCTGTTGAAGGACTCTTCTGACACACTACGTGTTGTAAGTTATGAAGGTGCAGAAGCCCTGTGCATCATGGATACTAAGTCGATATGCTCGGTTGTCACTATGGTACCATTCATCTTATCCAGTGCAGAAAAGCAAAATCCAATCACTCGCGAGCAATGCACAAATTGTTTCTTTGTGGGGGAAAAACCATTCCTGGATTTCACAAGTTCCACTACAGATCCATCACTGAACAGTGACAACGAAGCTCAGCCGGATGAAGAATCCTAACCCACCACCATGATTTTACGTATGTGTGTCACAACTATGCCTTCCAGACTATCCATCCATCATTCCAGAACTACCGGATCATATTTATATGCTCAATCGAACAGTCCATGCTCAATTCATAACTACCATGGCTCCCAGATCACCTCCATTGCTCGATGATTCACTCAACAGAATATACGAGTATATTGGACATCTTAAAGCCCATGCGGCGTGAGCTCCTCCCACACCGTCAGGTTCATCTGTGACTGAACTGGACTCTGATCCCGATAAAGATGAGTCAGGAATGGTAAGTTTTGTGTGTATACTGTAGTTCACTCAAACTCATGTTTATGAACAGTTGCTGCCTTGGCCTGACATCCCAGCACCCAAAACAATAATGAACTTACACTTTAAAACCCTGATCGCCTTTTGTGACAACTACCCACCCATTCAGTGTGCATACCGGGATTTCTTGTATGCCGAACCAACCATGGATCCGGAATCTTTCAAACGCATAACAAGAAGGCTATGTCACATTTCAGAAACTATTGTATTCCTTATCAAATGTCTCTCTTTTCGCATGGCACAAGTGGTGGGTAAGAAGACAAAGAACAACCACCTCTTCATAGAGTATTTGGAAGGGGCTAGTGGAAACATGAGAAAGGCAAGAGAATACATCAATCTCGCCACCGAGGAGTTGTAATTGTTCCAAGAAACAGAGGAGGGGGGAGACAATAGCAGTAAGTCATTTCATACTAGGCTGCAATTCACACTGCTCACGCATTAACCAGATTAATCAGTTTTTTGTTATTTTGTATACATCATTGGGTATCAAAACAAGTTGTTCATTTGACAACATCTACATGTGTTTTTTCAAGCTCGCGCCATCGTATTTGCGTGCTTGTGTTTGTACGGTGTGTAACTTGCACATTCTTTTTTTCTCCAATCACTTTCTTCCACTAATCACCACACAATGGCTAGCAATACTATGAGTATACAATGGGGCGGTACACAACAAACCTATTTTAAAACACATATCTTGACACACCCAATATTTCTAAAATTAGATTATCTTCTCTCAGCCTCTCTTCCACTACCTCCCCATCCCCCATACGCCCACCCAGCATGGACCACTATTCCAGCTACTACACATCGCACAAGAATGGCCCAGATTATGGTAGCAGCCATGCAAACTGCCACATGCATGGCACTTCGAGCGAATTCCGCTTGCCACTGGAGCCAGGAATTGCAAACTCGGGCTTTGCAGGGAATTCATCGCGCACTCAAACCACCGGAAAATATGGAACAAATCAGTTCCATGATCAGAATGTTGACCCAGGACTCGAGGTATAACAACCCTCCGCAAACAATTCCACTCACTCCATCTAGGACATTCGTAATGAACCTCGAGGACTCAGTATTTTGAGAAATGCAACTCACCAGATGCTTATGGACAGTGGAAACATGGAATATGCCTGCATATATTCCAAACAACATGAATTTTTGTACACACTCTGCTCACTCCCAACCAAACTTGGTTTGACACCAATTTCAATTACAGGGGCAAGATACTTAAGCTTGAAATGCACATAGAATTCTTAGAAGAGCACCAGCAAAAATGAGAGAAACAATTCATGTAAGTCGGTTATGATAACGTCACTATATGCACTCGAGATCATCCTACACCAGGGATACCATCACAAATATGAGTAGTAAACATTCTGCCCCAGGTAAAGCGGGCTTTGCAGGGAGATGCAAGGAAGCTTTGCAGACAGCTTTCCCACTTGCATACAAATCCAAAGATGAACTATCTGGCATTGTCAACCCCATAGGAGATGATTCTGGCCTGAACTTCTGGGCCACAGGAAGCTTTAAACCTGGTCGTGAATATCCTGGAAAGATCACAAAAAGGCTTCGCTTCCTCAAAGACGAGAATGGGGAACCAATGACGCAGAAGCACCTAGATGTGATTCGCAGGTTCCTCAGTGGTGCTTTCAAGGAGCTCAAGGAGCTCATGTACGAGCTCTTGCCCAAGAGGGGTTGGGCAACCAGTGCAGATCGTGAACTAATGGCCAGGTGCCACCTGGAACTGGCCCAATGGTTCCCGGAACTTTCATATTGTCAAGATGGGTGGAAGTCCTGTTCTCTGATGGTTGAATGGTTCCCGAGTTTTCAGAGGAACCATATGCCAGATGCTGAGATTCACAACACGGTCAAGCTTGAAGATGCCAAAGAGGAAGAGGATGATGAAGCTTGGGCCACTTCAGTCCCAGCCAAATGCGTCACCGAATCATCCAAAGCTCCATGAAAAAAGATGAAGAAGGAACCTGAACTGAGGATTCCGGAACTGGAAGACCCTCTGTAACATCCCACACTCGCAATCTTCATGGCATGCTAATGTATACTATTTATTCAGTGCGCGGAAACCATCCATGGGATGCATTAACAAAGAACCTGCTTCGAAAACCATCCCAGAACTCACAGACCCACCGTAATTCTCCAAACTTGTAATCTATGCATGCTACTAACCTATATTATTTGAGTGCATCTAACAACTTGCAAGTCACTCCGGTTGCTACCTCAACTGTCAACCTGACACCAGCTTCAACTACTACATTTTCCGAACCTCTCAAGTCGAATGAACTACCCCAAAATGCTCAGCCAACTTTGGCAAATACTCATCCAATGCTAAAGCCGATTTCGACTGCTTCAACTGCTACATTGAATAACAATACAGACATATCGATGCCCAAGACCATTGAAACCAACATGACCAATGGCAACTCTCAACCTGATATGGTGAAAGGAGCCCCCACAATGGACGCGCCTTCTTCTGTCATGTCAAATGTGTCAATGACGGGCTCTTCTCCTTCCATTTCGACATCTGTCATGTGCGACAAGCAACCATGGCCTCATCCCCTCACCCTTTCTCTCAAACTTCCCCCAAATCTCCCCAAAGATGACACTGCTAGTAAGTCTACCTACCTGTCCTTTGTAGCTCGCTGATGCTCTCTATCCCCTTTAGGTTCATCCCGGGCTTCTGACGCTCCGGCAAATGACGAACCATGCCCATGTCCACCCCAAGATGTAAACAAGGCGAATCCAATCACCATGGCAGGAGCAAGCATTCCGGAACTTGCACCTGCTAATACGTCATCTGGGACTTCTGGCAAGGGTAAACCGAAGGCAGCAGCTCAGAAAGGCAAGAAGGCAGTTAAAGAATATGTCGTCGATCCGAATTTGACAGCGCCAAAGTCAGTTTGAGTTCACCACGGTTGCCTTTACTAATGGAGATGGTGTTCTAGGGACTTGTTCGCAAACGATTATCTCGCAAACCCTGACAATGCGGAGAAGACCAAGGCAGTGGATGTTTTGAGAGCATGGAAGGCACTTAGCGAGGAGGAGAGACAGGTCCGTCATTTTCTCCTCACTCCATTCATCATCCTGAATGTTCTGTAGGGCTATACTGAGCTTAGCAGGGAAATGAAGAGGTGTGTTCTTAATTTCATGTTATTTCATGTTCTAACTAGTTTTTTTTACTTTAGGGAGCGCAAAGGAGAGAAATAGAGGAAGCTGGGAGAGGAGGGGGGAGGGAGGTGGAGCGCAGAAGTGGAGCGGGGGGAGCAGAGGAAAGCCGAAGAGGAATGGGGGGAGCAGAGGGGAGCAGAAGAGGAATGAGGGGAGCAGGAAAGGAACAGGAGGAGCAGGGGGAGCGACGAGGAAAGCAGAATGGTCGGAGGGGAGCAGAATGGGGACAGTGAGTGATGATGGACACAGTTTCAGACAGATTCAAGCAGATTGTGATTTTTCTATATGTGCAATTTCAGGCAGCCCTGCCACATGTGTTCTACAGCAGAAAACAACAGGAAAATGACAGATTTAAACAGAATAACCTGAAAAACAGAAAATCTTCAGCTCCACCCTGCTGTTTCTGGCTTCCACCGATCCGAGCAGAATTCACCCAGAGGATTTCTCACTGGGGGTGAGCTCCTGCTGCTATTGGAATTTGAGATTTCATGGCTGATTGGTGCTAGTCTGGGAGGTGGTCAGGTGTGTATAAAATTGTCCAGAGTGGCCATGTTTTGATGCCTGGTTTGAGACTTTTTGGTTACAGGTTGAGGACTGGCATTGAGACCCACTCATGATGTTATGATGACGAGTTGTCATCCAATCTAATCAATGACATTATGCCACGAGGATTGTCTGAGACAATAACAATGAAGAGTCTGGCGAAACATGATTGAGTAGACAGCGCTAAGTCTGGCGAAGGAGACTCAGGCTTGAGACGAGTGAGGCGGATGAGAGCACTTGAACAACGACTTTGACAATCTCACCAGAACTAGGAGTTCCCAGAGATGTAACTTGTGTATTACAAGCTAAGTCGAACTTAAGGTTCGACCTATGACAAACTCTCATATTTATACATGAACCTACTGTCTGTAAAAGGTAATGAATGTGTTAGAGAATGATATCATAGCTATGAGGTCATAATGCGTCATTAGTGATATCATAGCGACATCATAGAAATGAAACGATGGTAGGCATATGTCATAGATGAAAGGGTCACACTTATGTGAGCGGTGACATTGCATAATCATAGAAGAGAGGTGGTGATGCATAGATAGTCAGGAAAGGAAGGTGCTGACGTAAGAAAATGAAAATGTTCGCATGGGTTGTAACACTAGCTCTCCTTTAGAGAACTTGTCCACAAGTACTAATCCGATATAATACAAAAGTGAAAACAAAGTCGAGGGCTTACTCGACATTATTAAATTCGGTTTCGGTCCACCAAGCTGGCTTTCCGAGGCGGAATTCTTTGTCGTCGCTATCTGGGCGATTTCGGTTATTAAACCAAGCACGGCGTTCGTCGTCATTATCAAAGGTGACTGTTCCAGGGCGAGTTCCCTGTTGATATCCTTGGCGTGTTCAGCGGGTTGTGCATGGGCAAGTAGGAGGTGGGCGCGAAGGGCGAGGCGGTTGCTGACATTCAGGGTGTGCTGATGGTCCAGGGGTTGATCCGGCATCAACGGTTTGGTTACTAATGGGTCTGGGGAGGATTGCTCGGCTAGGGATGTGTTGTGACGTCAAATGTCCTCGAGAGTTGCAGATCATGCATTGAGGGCAGCATGGTTGTTTTCATGGTGCCTGTGGCATTGCAGGTGCGTTTCCTTTCTGTCTAGGTGGAGTAGTGGGATTGACTGATGTGAAGATGATCGGGGGATTAATGGGTATAGCAGAGGATGTGGATCCTTCTGGTCGTCCTGTTGCAAGAGGGGCCCTCATCATAAGCGGCACAGTAGAGTCGAGTTCAGCAAGAGTCTGAACTACTACTTGCGTTTCATTCCCATTAAGGATAGTGCGCGGTGTGGCAATCGGTCTCGGTGGGAATTTATCATTGACTAAACTAGATGCGGCCAGGGTCTTGTTTTTTGCTTCTTCAATTTGTCCAAGGATGTCGCCGATCTGATCCTGAATTTCGTCTGAGATGTTGATAATCTCATGTCGATTAGGAACACAGTAGATAGGATTGAACCAGGAATTGATCTTGATCAAGTTCCTGACATCATTGATTTGGGGGAGGATGCATATACGGTTAGCTCGGACGAGCTTGATGGCGCCAATGATGTATCGTTCAATGTTGGTTATTAATAGGCGGCGGAGGAGATCCAGGGCAAGCTGATCGAGATTGATCTGGATGGACTCGGTGAGTTCCCACACTAGGTGGTTGATGTTGATGAAAGTTTCGACGAGGTGAGTACAGTTGAAGTTTGTATACTCGATGGCAATCTGTCTGATGGCGATGGTGTGTGGTTCACTGGAAAGTATTCTCCAGACTTGTGCAAGACAAACAACGATTGCTTGATCCAATTTGATCCAGGCGAAAGTGCAGGTTCTCCTAATTCAACCAAGTATTTGTGGATAGGTAGAACAAGAGATAAACGCTCCTGAAAATCCATGAGTTCCTCGAGTTGGTATGGTTCATGGACCTCTAGCTTCCGTCTGATGTAAAATATTCGTTTCTGCACTGCTGGTAGCTTGGCTGCCATCTGCTGGACTGTTTTGGTTGCCATCTTCGGTATCCATCGGAGCGTCTGATGGAATGTATCCTGATTACTCTTCGAGGTACCACATGACTAGAATTCTGCATCTCGTAGTCCTTGTTTGGTACATCTTCTCGCATGGCGAGGAGGAGATTTGGGTGGTGGTGGTTGAGGTGGGTGTCGGCGTAATGGGACTACGAGGGTCAGGTTCCCAAGTGTTATGTGATGTGTCATAACCTTTCCATTTGACAAGATATTGATATGAGTTTCCTTTCTTGTGATGCATGATGATTGCTTCAACTTCATACTCTTCTTGTCCATTGATGAGGTCAGGGGGTGGTCTCATTTCATTTGGTCCATGTGCATTGGTTTCCTTGTAGGGCATAAGGAGTGCTGCATGAAACACTGGATGAATTTGCCATTGGCTTGGTAATTTTAGTCTGTATGTCACTGGTCCTAGAACTTTTTCTATAGAGAATGGTCCTTCCCATTTAGGGCCAAGTTTTTGTGTTTCATATGGTATTTGGAGATTCCTGGAATCTAACCATACTTTGTCACCTTCTTTAAAGGGTTTAGAGTGGCGCATGGTGCGTTGTGTCATTTTTAGACATGCTAGTTCATGTGCAGCTAGCACTTCTTCTCTTGCTTTGTGTAGCTGTTTCAGATGTGCATCTGCAGTGGGCGCATCAGTGTGTTTTACTACTTCTGGTAGCATTACAGGGTCTGTTCCATACATAAGGTGAAATGGCATTTGTTTCAGCTCTTGATGGGTGTGTTGGTTATGCGCAAATTCAGCAATAGGTAGAATTCTGCTCCAGTTGGCTATGTCATAGGTGCAGAATATGCAGAGATAGATTTCGAGTTCCTGATTTAGGTGTTCAGACTGTCCATCAGTCTGCGGATGAAATGCTGTGCTCATGCGATGCTTGATCCTGAGCATGCTTGTTATCTCCTTAAAGACTTTTGTGGCAAATTGTGGTCCACAATCTGAGATCATGATGTCAGGGAGGCCAAAGCATTTGAATACTTCTTTGATGTATAGCATCACTGTTTGTTTGGTGGTATGGCAAGGTGATAGAACTACCCCCTTTGTAAGGCCTTGATCAACCATGACAAGAATAGAATCATAACCATCCGAAAGGGGTAAATCAGTGATGAAATCCATAGTTATCTGTTGAAAAGGCCATTGGGCATGGGAAATGATTGGTGTCAAAGGTGCAGCAGTGGGATGAGTATTCAGTTTCTTCTGTTGGCATGTGCCACAGCCATCTGTATATTTCTTCAATAACACTGTCATTCCAGGCCACCAATACTGTGCTTTTAATAAGGTGAGCATCTTAAAGAAGCCAGGGTGTCCTGCGCTTAGCGATTCATGGTATTCTTTGATGATGCCACATCAAAGATCAAGATCATCAGGCACATAGGTGATGCCTTTGTATAATAATAGATCTCCTTCAAATTTCCAGTCAGAGATGTTACTTCTAAATGGAGGCAGGGTATTTTTGACAAGGCACTGTTTGATGTTTGTGACAAATGTGTCAGTGGCGCTGCTATTAATAATTCTTTCGCAAAGATCTAGTGAGAGCAATCAGATGAACATAGCTTCTGGAAGCATAGTGACTTTTTTGTCGTCTTCTTCTCCTGCAGCATGATCAGGGTGGTGGGATAGGGTGTCAGCTTGTGTCAGTTTTGCACCAGGTACATGTATTAATTCGAGATTATATCTTGATAGATTATTCCACCAATGGGCTTGTCTTGCTGTCAAGCATTGGTGAGCATGATAATAGGTTAAGTTTTTATGATTGCATTGAACGATAATGGTATGGGGTGCTCCAAGGAGGAGGTATCTCCATTCTTTGAGTGTGCAAATAATAGCATAGAGTTTTCTGTCATAGATTTGCCAATTGTGTTCTGTTGGAGTTAATGCGTGAGAAAGGTATCCACATGGGTGGTATTGTCCATTGCTATCTGCTTGGAGTAGGGTAGCACCTATAGCCCATTTGGAAGTGTCAGTTTCCAAAATAAATGGTTTAGTTGCATCTGGCATAGCTAAGTCAGGGGTGGTCATAAATTGTTCTTTTAGGAGGTCAAATGACACTTGGCATTCTGCTGACCAGTCCCAAATTTTGTTCTTTTTTGTTAAATTGTGCAAGGGTTTGCAAGGTGTGTGAAATGAGTGATAAAGTGGTGATAGTAGTTGCCAAAACCCAAAAATGAGCATACTTGTTTAACCATAGTAGGAATGGGCCAATCCCTAATTCTGGCTAATTTGATCGGGTCCATTTTGACTGTATTGTGGGATACAATCATGCCAAGGAATTCCACTTCTTCCTGGGTGAATTTACATTTTTCCAATTTTAGAAAAAGATTGTGGTGTTGTAAGTGTTCCAGAATGCATTTAGTTCATGACTTGAGTTCTTCTTTTGTGCTTGCACAAATCAGGATGTCATCCATGTAGATGACCAACCATCCTCCATCAATCATGTCTCTGAAATAATTGTCCATCATTGCTTGATACATTGCTGGCAAGTTTCAGAGTCCAAAGAACATTACTGTAGGTTCAAACAATCCTCTGTTTGTGATAAAAGCAGCTTTCCATTCATTGCCTTCTTTGATCCAGACATTGTTGTATCCCCATCTGAGATTGAGCTTCGTAAAGTAATGTGTGTCTTTAAGCTTGATCATGAGATTGGAGATCAGGGGTAAAGGATATGAATTTGGTTTAATCCATTCATTTAGGTACTGATAATCTTGGCATGGTCTCAGGGCTTTACCATCCTTTTTAGGAACAAAGAAGAAGGGTGATGCTTGTGGTGATTTTGATTGTTTGATATATCCCTTTGCGAGTTGTTCTTTAATCCATTCATCTAGTGAATTCTGTTCTAATGGGGACAGATTGTAAATCTTCAATTTGCAAGGGACAATCCTTCTTTTAGTTCAATGGCATGATCCCATGGTCTTGTCTCACGAAAATGTTCTGAGGCTTCTTTTTCGAATACAGAATTCCATGCTGAATACTCAAGAGGTACCTTTATGTCCTCAGCAGAGCTTGGTACTGCCAAACCTTTATAGTGATGCTCCATCTGTTGTGCTGGGGTGAATTTGTGGATTGCTACTTCCAAAATTGATTCCTCAGCACATACAGCAAGCTGACCACTGTCTGGGTGACAGTCCCACTGTGTGACATCATGTACTGTTTGACAAGAGTGTCGTCATATTCTGCCACATCTTCTAGATCCATCTGGACCCAAAGACTCCATATTTGTGTGCAGATACTGTCTTTTTCAGAATTATGGAATTCCAGAGTCTTCTTGTGCCAATCTATTATTGGGTTATGCTCCTCGAGCCAAGGCAGCCCCAAGATAAGGTTCTGATCACCTAATGATGTCACCCAGAACCAGTGCATCATCACTTTGTTGTTTATGTTAAAGGTGACCAGACACCTTTCTGTGATCTCTCCTGCTTCGTTTTCTGATCCATCAACATTCCTGACTTTGATGGTTTGTCTGAGTGGTACATGCTTCCATTTATGGGCAATGGATGTGTTGATGAACAGGCCTTCTGCTCCACAGTCAACCAAGGCAGTTTCAGTGGGTTTATCAGACTTGATGGATATGGGGATGGAAATCTTCTTATTGGTCAAAGATTTTACTGTTACACTGCAAATATAGATAGAATCTGAGGGAATAGGATCAACATCCACTGTTGTGTGACCCTTGGTTAAAAATCCTGTTCAGCTAGCAGATTGAGATGATCTTCTGGAGACAAATGCACCATCAAGACTCTGATGGCCATCATTGTGGTGTCCTCATTGGCATCTTCTAACTCTTCTTTGTTCCCCTCAGCCTTGTTGATGAGCTTTGGCTCAATACAGATGGAGATTCAGATTAGTCATCCAATAGGTTTGTAGTTACACTGTCACATATAGTCACACAATGGAATAGTACCTCCTCCCTCCATAATTTCAGTCTCATTTTGACTCGTTCTGCTCTTGTTCACATCCCCCAACCTCTCAGATGGCTTCATAGGCCACCCTTGGTCGTCACCGTTACATCACGTCACGCAGCGCGCGCCGAACGGATCGCCAAAAGCGCCCACAGTGCCCAGCAGGGTGCTGGAACCTTCCAGGACTCACAACCAAAAACCCTCAGTCCTACCACAGGCTGAGGTGATGCTCATCATCATCACCCTCCAGTTCTGTGGAGGCGGCTCTGATGTGATGGTGGGGTCACGACTCCTTTACTCCTTTCTTAAATTGTTCCTTTTGGTTCCCTTTGTGTGGCTTCCTCATGGGGCATTTAGATGATTGATGACCCCCTTTGTGGCATATGAAACACAGTCCTTCTTTGACGTGTCACTCTCTTTCCTCTTTTGAAAGAGTGGTGATGATGACCACATCAACATCCATGGCATCTGGATCTCTGTGTCTGGGCAAAGGTCTTCCATTCCCTGCTGTAGATAGTCTGGCTAAAATGCCTAGCCTGCTTTTGGTGTTTGCATAGTGTTGGGCTGCATCATACCATCCCTGCAGATCTGCAGGGTTCTGCATCAAGATCTGATGGACACATTCAGGGGGAAGTCCTTCCAAGAATAGAGGTGTGATGGCGGCTTCTTCTCTAATTTTAGACTTCTTGATCAGTTCCTTGAACTTATCCATATACACTAAAATAGGCATCTTCTTCTGCATTCACATGATTTTGTATAACTCCATCATTGCTCTCCCAGGGCTGTCCACTTGTTTCCAATTGGATAGGAACACTTCCTTGAAAGCAGCCCATGTTCCCCAGTTGGCTTGTTCATTAAGGTCCTTGATTTTGGCAAGCTTCCACTGAGCTGCATTGCCTGTTATATTCATAAATTTGAAGATGATCTTTTTCTGATCAGTGTTGTAATTGGTGTTCAGATCAAAGAACATTTTGCAATCATTTATAAATAGCTTGGCTAAGTGTCAATTGCCTTCGAATTTAGTAGGCATAGGACCCTTGATGCTGCAATTGTTGTCTGCTTGTGCATTGGCCATGTCTACATCTGGTGTACTAGGTGTAGGTGGTGTGGGTGGTGGTTCTGATGGAGATGGTGGTGGTGGAGTTGGTTCCTTTGGCAGTTCGTGTGGCAGTTCCTGTTTTGGTGATGGTGGAATGATCAGCTGTGCAAGGTCTAAAGATAGAAGGGGTTTTGGTGTGTTTCCTAATGAGGATATGAACTGTAAAGGACTAGGCTGTACAATTTCTGAGTCCTGTTGAAATGATTTATCCTTTGAGCAAGTCTGAATCTGAGTCACTGGGTGTGTGGAATTTCCCCTCTCCACTGGAAGATTCTCTGGCAGATTTGGTCCTAAGGTGCTCAGGGATGTTATTGATCCCTCTAGGTATGTAGTAAGGTCCTAGGAATGCTTTGTCTTCTACACAGACTTCTTTATTTTCAGAAAAGTAGGTCCAATGTGATCTAGATTTGTTATATGTGACTTCTACTCCTTCGAGATAGTAGAGATTCTGGAATTTATGAGATCTGTTGGGTGGGCAGTTCTCTTTCTGTGGTGTCCAGAAATTACTGGGTGCAACAAAGGAATTGTCTGATCTGTATTTCCAGATCTGATCATGGGTGTCCTTGTAGATCTGAAGTCCATCAAGGAAGTACTGTCCTCTGATCCCTCTAGTAGCTTTATTGGGTGGTGGAGCTCCTCGGGTGAATACTCCTGAAATCTTGAATAGGGTCTGGTTACCAACTGGTGATATGCTAGCTCCATGTCTAGCTCAGTACGAGACATGTACAGTCCAGCATGAGGTCACTTCAAGCTCAGATGAAGTCAGCAATGCCCAGTCGAAGCACCAACAGTCTTTGGAATAGCGCCCAAGGGCAATTGAAGGCCTTGAACTAAGGCAGTGCTTCAAGGTGGTCATCTTGGCTTCAATGGATACCTGTGACATCTTGCAGCCCCAGACTAAATCCACTCCCACATTACCTGGCTATGTTGTGGCGACCTCACTATGGTTACTAGCATCTATCATATTTCAAATTTGGTGTAAAAGGGGTGCCTGATGCCTTGCCTGGCTTAAGGACTGCATTCATGCTTCCTTTCTGCCCCAGAAACTCTCCTGCCCATTCCAGATGAAGTCCATATGTCTCGACACTTGCCCAATGGAACCACCTCAACCATACAGTCACTTACACTCCTCAAGCAACTCTCTGTGTCATCTCACCAGTTGCTCACATCCAGAATAACTGACCATGCTGAGTCACCAACAGTAGACCCAGACTCATCTATGCAAGATGCACTACCAAGCCCCCATGAGCCTGCTTCGACTGCAGTACACTACTCCCCAACATTGTCTGCCTCATTTGTCCCCAGAGCTACCCTTCGACTCTTGCCCATTTCTGAGACTACAATGACCTCAATCCATGACTCTGTTGGAATATAGTTTGCAGACTTGAGGATGCAGATAAGCTATGAAAGACCAGGTTTAGTCTGCCATATAGGTGCTCAAGGAGGGCAGGAGATGATGTTCCATGACTCAGAAGAGCCTTTGGTGCTGCATACGCCATGGGATCCTCATTGTCTCAAGCAGTTCCATCTT
Organism: Amanita phalloides; assembly: GCA_032173475.1. Classification (NCBI taxonomy): domain Eukaryota; kingdom Fungi; phylum Basidiomycota; class Agaricomycetes; order Agaricales; family Amanitaceae; genus Amanita; species Amanita phalloides. Next base: position 197,199 of record JAENRT010000004.1, on the reverse strand, counting down.
GAGCTACTCAATAGTGCAGCTTGATTGGGAGAGTTAAGTCAGACAGAAAACATGTCATTCGTAATTGCCCAGGTCATTTGGCAAGTCAACACTATAGCAGGACAGAGTGGCTACCAAAGGCAGATATCACCTGGAGGACCCTTAATAGTTGTTGGACAAACACTCACGAACTATGCAGTCATCAATCAAGAAGGAGTTCTACATTCAAGACTCATTCCAGCAGACCAACTTGTCCCCTATTATTCGACTTGGCATGTAGCACACCTCCCTTTGGCACTGATGCATCATCCAGACCTGGAAAATCTGCTCTGCCACAATTTAGGTGCCTAGGAACCACCTGGATTTCCATCAGAACATCCCCCTGTCGCTATCACTTCATGTACCATAGCCAAGGAAGCCTGGCTCCCTTTGGAGCATTTTGGTGAGTGTCTCTACCATTGTCAATGTCAGACAAAAACTTCTTCCCCTGGTTTGCAGGTTTCATCTTGGTACCTTGGACATTTTCTCCCTCATTTCCATTCTTTACATTCGAAGAGATGGTATCCTGGTGATTTCCATCAGTTCTCTAAATTTTAACCTTGTCTCAAACTTCGTATCTGTCTAGCTAGTTCCCTATATATATTGTACCTCCCTCCCCTTTTGCAATCAGAGAAGATTTGACCTTTCTTCCCTCCCCTCTGAGTTTTGGTGCAAGTTCTGCCTGCCTCTGAGTCTTGTCTATCACCTCAACTTAGCCTGTGCCCGTGTTGCCTTGACTCTCAACCAGAAACTTGCCTTGCCTTTGACATCCCCTCTCAGCAGCCACACTTGTCCTCCTTTCCATGCTCGTCATATTAGCTTTGTCTTGACCTATCTCTTACCATCTTCAATCACCCTTGTCTACCTTACTGGACAACTCCCTTGAAATGCAGCAAGGACTGAGACCCTCCTGGAACTCGCCCCCTAGCAGTTCGTGTTGTGTGTGTAACCTTCCTTTGACACCTTCAGATGCCTCTTCAACCAACTACTGAAGGTGTGCTTGAGCACTTCAAGGTTTGGGTTTTAGGTTTTGCACATGGTGAAACAGTTTAAGTAAGGCCAACTTGGGGTTGTTGTTCAGCCAAAGGGGCTGCTATGGTCAACTGAAGTATTGCCGAGGTGCGAGATGGCACTGAGAGGAGGTGATTAACAAGGGGAATGATGACAAGTTGCCAAGTGGTGTGAAACAAGTGCAGAGAAGATAGACATGGACAATGGGTGTAGATTGCATACTGAACTATGAACAAGGAAGGGTATTTATGCTATCTACCAGAAGGCTTACCTGTGACAAAGCTCCTGCACTGAGTCCTGTGGTCCATGCGCATCCTATTGTCCTTCACCAAGTCGAATATGGCTCATATGGTGGGGTTGTCCCTTGGCTGTCATTCTGATGTGTGTCAGCATGAAGGTTTGATGCCTTGGTGATACCTGATGTGCTGATGGCACTGTGGATTGGCTGCTCAGTCCGTTTGGCTCTCGGTTCCAACATAGCTGGAACTGGCACATTACACCTCCAGGGTACTTTTGATGCTGACCCCCTGGTCAGGTCCGAGGCGATAAGGTGGTGATAGCAATAGGTAGGGAGTGGTGGGTTGGTTCTTCCTTTCTCTGTTCCATCATGTCTACAGTCTTGTCCCAGGTTGCTGGTGATGATGATAGCATTGTCCAGCTCACGATTCAGCAACTGAAGGTTTGTTTGCATAGTTTTAGCCATTGGTGGTTGGAGGCACCCAGCGAGCTGGTTATGGAGGAGAGTGTGCCTAACGATTGTGTGTGGTTGGGGCTTGCCTGGGATGATGTGGTGCATTATATGATGAACTTTGTCACCATTGCTGACCTTGTTGCAGGAACAGATTCATATGCTCACCAAAGAGTTAGAGCACAAGGGTGTGGATCCATGGATGCTGTCTGTCATTCATGATGGTCTTCAACAATATGATTGGTTGAGCAAGGCCCTGTGGGAGGTAGGTGCAGCAGCTAATGTGGCTGCTGCAAGTGTGGTGCAGTTGTTGTCTGGTACCAGCCTCTGTCTGGAAGATTCTGCAAGTGTGGTTGCTGTCAGTTCATCAATGTCCAGCAGTTTGCTGGGTAGCGCAATGCATTCTGCAGTTGTCATGGGTGTGCCCGCGTCATCCTTGGTAGGGGAAACTCATATTACTGTGGAGGATCCAATCGCCAGGTGGCCTGTCACTAAGAAGTGTGCATCTGCTCATCCCATTCCACCACCAGGTGCTCCGTTGATGGCTGCTGGCCAGGTTTGTTCATTCTCAATTACGTGAGGGTTCCTGCATTGATCCTGGATATGCAGCAGTGCATTAAGTGCACTCAGGATGATAGAACCTGTGTGGTAATGGTGGGGCACTCCTCCTGCGACTTCTGCCATGGCTGGAAGGTTAAGTGTTCTTTGGCGTCCAGGCTGAGGGGGTCAGTTGGGGCTCCATCAGCTGCTTTGAGTGTAACAAGTTTGTTGGCACAGGGTGTGGAGTCCATTATGGTTACCAGGAAGGCACCTGTTACACTGTCGCATGGCGATAAACAGAAGGTGGAGGCCAGAAACAGTCCCAAGGAGCAACCACTGCGTACCTGTAGCAAGGGAAACTTGAAGGAGGCTGCCGCTGGGGTTGAGCTGGTAGCAAGAAGCGGAGTGGTCATTTCAAAGGTTGTGCCTGTTGTGGGGTCATCAAGGGATATGGGGCTGCCAATGTGGGCTCCTGCTGATTTCAGCAGGTGTATGGGCACACTTGAGCAGCAAGTGACAACCCTCAACTCCTTCTATGTGCAATCAATGGACAACTTATGGTGATTGATGGAGGACCTTTGTGAGGATATAACACATGTAGGTGTGGGAGCAGGCAGCTCAATGGCAGTTACAAAGGGCAAGGGACATGGAAAGGGCAAAGGCAAGGACAACAGTGGTGACAAGTAGGCGGCTTGTGGACTCAGTGGGTGCTCAGAACATCACAGGGGCCTAGAAAATTATGAAATGAGTGTATAGTATGCTGTACTTAGCGAGTGGAATGGAATGTGTAGTTCTCAGAATGTATCAGAGGGAGGGCTCAGAGTCATCATGAGCCTCTGTGAGCATCTTGTCAATATAACCATCACCATCACCATCAGTGAGGGAGGTTTCTTCAGATGGCTCATGTGTCATCATGTACAGCTCCTCATTGGATCTATTAAGCAACTGTGAAAGTCTCTCACTGGGTGTAACACTACTATGAGAATGATAAGGGATCAGGCACTTGGCAGCATACCATAGCTGTGAAAGGGTTCCTTCCATCTTGGCGAGTATGTACGATCCTCCTTCTGTCTTCTGGATGACAACCATTGGTCCAAGGTATTGCAGTTTGGTTTTGCGATTGAGTTCCATGTCGATCCTGTTGTTGCAGACCAGTATTAAGTCGCCTCTACTAAGTGTGAAGTTCCTGATCATATGCTGGAAGCACTGTTCCAACTTCTTGGCAGCATCAAGGCGAGTCTTGTAGACCTTGTCTCAAATGGTTCTGAGATCCTCGGGTTGCTTCTGCAGCTGCTGGGCTTGGTAGGCTATGAGGTCCTGCGTTGTTACTTTGGCAGCTATTGGTGGGCAGAGGTATGTGGCTTCCATGATGTTGAGGGGAAGAGTCGGTTCTAAACCATGTGTGATATAGTACAGACTGTAACCAGTGGATGGATGAATGGTGACTTGCTTGGCCCAGAATACTGAGGGCACAACCTGGCTACATTTAGCAGCATTGCCATCAGCAGATTTGATGAGCAATTCATGTACATCAAGGTGCTGGCATTCAACAATCCTGTTTGCTTGCAAGTTGTAAGGCAATATCCGGATATGGTTGATACTGTATCAGTGGCAGAGGAAATCAAGTGCAGCTACATAGGGTGTTCTGTTGTCCATGATGATAACTTCAATGGTGCCATGTCGCACAGTATGTCTTCAAATATAAATTTGGTGATTCCCTCAGCTTTCTTGGATCTGAGCATATGATACTCTGGCCATGCTGATAGTGAGCACCTTGCCTGCATGATGTAATTGAATCCACTGGAGGCTGGCATCTTCATGGTGTCCATGTGAACGATTTGGAAGAGACCTCCCAGTTCCAGTGAAACAACAAAGCAGAGGCTAGCTTGGCTAGCCTCCGAGGTCACGGGAAAGTGCCAAAGTGAGTTTGGCGACACTAAAAGGCGTCGCCCAGTGCTGTGCAGTACTCGCTCTGGCTCAAACAAGTGATCTGGGGTGAAAGGAAGGTGTATTCGACTACCTACTACATGGTTTTTGTATCTACTGCCTTGTGGTGTACATGTGGTGCTCAGTAGGTATGTAACTGAGGTTCCGAGGTGGTGCCTGGGGTCCGAGGGGTTCTGAGGGGCTCCGAGAGGGTTCCGAGATTTCTGGTGAGCACTGGGCATTGATTCCAGCATAGCCGGAATTGATCTGTTGCACTGGTACCATTGGCAGAATGTGCAGTTGCTGAATGTTGCAGATTTGGCAGTTATGGCATGTTCATATGTACCACTTGCTGTTGTTGTCAAGGGAGGGCCACCAGAAGTGGTCTCGGATGTGAGTGTGAGTTGTGAAAATGCCTTTATGTCCTATGCCATCATGCGCTTCCTTAATGATCTGTAGTCACTTGGCATTGTCAAAGATGACGATCTTGTGTTGGTGGTGATCATCATGGTACCATAGTCGGTTTCCCTGGATAAAGAACCTTTTTACCTTTGCCATCCATTGTTGGAATCAATCTGCTGGCATGTTGGCTGGTCACTTAGGGTCTTTGAGGTATGCTTCAATTCAAAGTATGTTGGCGTCCCATGCATTTTGCCTGTCAGACCTGGGAATATGCTTGGCATTGGTAGTGATCTTGTAGCATGCTGCTGTGGACTTTGGCCTAAAAACCCAGTTAGTGGCTTTGACACAGAATCCGTTGGCTTCATCTATCCAGTCATCAGGGTCAGTTGCATCCTGTGGGTCATCATTGGTGGAAGCTGGTTGTCTAGAGAGTCCATCAGTGGGTGTATGCTTCTTGGGGTGATCCATCTATTTATCATGTTGTTCAGCTGGACATCCAGGTTGTTGATCATTCCCTTGATGTACTTGGCATCCACTTCCACTGTCAGGTTCCTGACACTGATAATGAATAGCTTGATATCTTGGAGGGTGTGGAAGAGTCTGTAGAGTTCCAGTTTCGACTGGGAGTAATGCTGTTCTCTTTCATTGAATGTGATGGATCCGTATTGACTTGGGTAGCACTTCTTGTCATCACTGATTTGTGACAGCCAGTAACCTATGGCATACCATGATGAGTCGACTGCCAATATAACTTTGTTGGATGGTTCATAGTTGAGGCCTCAGATGGTGGTGCATTGGATTGCCAAACATGTCCGTGGTATGGTAAAAGTATATCACCACTCATCTTTGGCGCCATCAGCATGTCCCTGAAATGCTCCTCTGTTAAGTGGTAAGGGTTGTTGTCCTTTCCAACTATGTAAGCATGTGGGGTGTAGTCGTGTGGCTGGGCACTCAGAGTTGTCAGCAGTGTGGTTGGTGTATTAACGAGTGTATGAGTAAGGGGGCATGTGGTCAGTTCACTGTTTTGTAGTATTTTCATGTTTATGTGCAGCAGATCTTTGTTATTCACATGTTTGGCAGGTGGTGGTGGACTGCAGGCATCTTGTCTCCATGGTGGGGATTCATCAACTATCAAAAACCCATCTTGGCTGTGCCTCACCTCGTTCTTGGTCACGTAATGAGGACTGTGGATGCGCTGGTCTCGGGACATGTAATGGTGATGTCTTGATGTCTGTCTGGGTAGTTGCGAGTGATTGCTGAGAAGAGGGTAAAGAAGGGGTGGCCAAGCAAGACTTTGTAGGGTGCGTCCTCAACAATGTGGGCCTGGATATTGACAGTTAGGCCTGTGACTGTCATGGTGAGGTTCTCAGTGATACTGAGAGTCATATTCATCGAGCTGTTAGCGGTTTCCATCATGATCTTTCTTGATGCAGCATACCCTGATCCTGTGCATTCCCACTTGTCCTTCCTGATGACAATTATCTCAGAACCATTGTTGACAATGCATTTGCATTGTACCTTGCCTCCAAGAATGCTGTTGATAGCTCACAGGCTTTGGATTGGCTTGGTAGTTGCTAGTAGGATTTCCACCATGTCTTCTGAGTGGTTGGTTGGCTTGCCATTGGTTGCTAAGACCTTGTTGCTGGATGCAGAATCCACGCATTTGGCAGTAACCAGTTGATGTAAGTCTTTCTGGATGGCTGGTGATAGCGCAACAATGTCCTTTGCCTGCAGGGTCACTGGAAGGCTCAAGAGATGATCTAAGATCTGGCTTGAGGTGGTAGTGTCATTGATAGGCGAATGGAACTTGTATGTGGGTGTGTCCTTTTCCTTTCCTTTCGAAGAAGAGGTGGCAGGTATGGAGGGGTGGGTGGGCTGTCTGGACTTTGGGGTGAAGGTGGAGGGGGTTTTTCGTTGTTTGGCGGCATATGAGTCTGTGGTGTTGGTAACTTCCAGGAGATTAGTTGATGCAACACACGATTGCTGCATGTTCGGCTGCGGGTTCTCCTGATGCCATCTGTTGACATGTTCCTTGAACCATTGTCCATAGAACCAGTATGCCATGTAGTTCGGTTCGTCGCCATTTGGGAGCTGAATCCTTCTGTCGATGATTCTGATCTTACCATCCCTGACGTATTCATCATGGAGGTGGCACCAAGGCGTTTGGTGGTCTGGACTTCCACAGAAAATGCAGCCTTTGAAGAATGGTCAGTTTGGTGGTGGTTGCAAAGAGCATTGGGTGTATGCAGTGGACTGGGGTGGTAAGGGTGTGGGGGCAGGTGGTAATATCCTACTCTGCTATCTGGCGACAGGGGAGGGAGCGCGAGTTCATAGAAGAGTTCCTGTCTATCCCAATGAAACCCACAGTGGAACTAAGCCTGGTAACACTATATCAATTGCAGGAAAACCCGGGTTGCGGAAGCGTGGCAGAACAGTACTATGGCACGGATGTGACGGTTGGCAGAAATATGGTGGATCAGTACTATGGCAGAAGTTCCTGGAAGATGGCTCTAACACATTCGCAGTGTGGTTCCAATGACAAGTGCTAGATGCACACTATGGCAATATTGACAATAGTCACAGGTATGGCTCTAACAAATCCGTGGAAGTATTCTGATGGCAGGTGCTAAATGCGCGTGATGTGGAGTGAGTGGCAAAAGAGGGTGAGCTGTAAAAACGATGAGACTAAGGCAGGGACTATGAGGGGGGAACTGATTTCTTATTTTCTACTTAAAACTGGAGGCCTTATATACATTTTACTGACATCCAATATGCATTGAGCCTGTAAATTTTACTTGTAAAATTTCTCTTGTTCTCACACCTTCCAACTCTGTTCCCAAATCCATGTTGAAGCAGTCCATCTGATATAGCTTAGGGAGTGTTGCAATCGTGGTTTATTTATAGCATTGTGTGAAGCCGGATTAGCATGCTGATGTCCCTCCAGGATTATTGTTGAGTTTGATGCTATACTTCTGTGTTGCTCGTGTTTTGATCCCAATTAGCACCCTGTCTTTCTCCAGCAACCACGAACCTGTATGATGGCAACCTGTCTGTGCCATGCATATCCTGCCAGCATATATTCCTAGTAACCCAGTGCCTGTTTCCACTGTCCTGGTTCGATCAGGGTTTGCCATTTTATAGCATCTTGGCTACTCAGTGAACTGTGGCCAGATCTCGAATGTGGAGTTTCCTGATGCAGTGGTGGTGGTGCATCCTTTGACTATATCGAGTAAGGGTGTTGGTTTCTGATACAATGGTGGCTTTCTGTCAGCACAGCAACTAGACTTGTTATACCCACTGACGATGATATGAGCATCTGTGCCATCTCTAGGTAACCATCCAGTGCACTGGTATGTGGGACTCGAGTAGTGGATAATCACGTACTGCAGAACTATGCGGGTAAGTGTGGGTATGCAATAAAGAGCAGTTTTAACTTTCAGTACCAGATTTCTTGTGGCAGAAATCAGGGTGTGTGTGTTATCCCAGTGGTGTCTAACACATCTCACATGTAGCACAAGGGCTATGCGTTTCAATGCTTATACACACTTGTGGCCAGACACTGCTCATCATCTCCCCCCCAATTAAAAATCTGACTGCCCTCAGTCAGTCACAACTTTGGTTCTTATTCTGATGTGGTATGTTGAGGTGTTGATGTGAACCTTCAGGATGCTGCCTGAGAAACAGCTATACTTGCAAACACAACCTTAAACAATAAGGGTGATGTTACGGTGATGATTGCAACATAACAGACATTTCTTATTTTTATCTCATTACTCATATCTACTGCACATGGACAGCCTCTCTTTTCGTAACTACCTTCACATTTCCTTTCTCAGGTTGTTACAGCTTCCCTTCCTTTTTCGTCTTCATTATTCTCTAAAAGTATATAAACCCTCATGTATCATTCTCTTCTTTAGTTCCAATTTAATCGAATCTTGCCCTCATCGTTTTGAACAATCTTGAGCGCTCCTCTTCTCATCGTCACGCTCATTCTCCTCCATCCTTCATCATCATCAGACTAGACGTCAGAACCTTTGTCCAGTAGACTGGGAACAGACCGAGACTCTGTTTGTCACTGTCGACTTAGAACAGATTGCGTCGAGGACATCGATCTTAACACAAATTGGAACTCAGGACCTGCTCAGTGTATCTACACTAGCACCGATACATTGAATGAACCTCCAAGCGAGGTATTGAAGTAATACACCATTGAAACCCGAACCTCTAATCAGAGGCCCCCGAACGGATCTGTTCTTTTTAGACAGAAATACTATTTAAATAAACAAGAAGTTTATCCCTCAACCACCAGAGAAGGTTGGCACTATTTATCAGGAACTAAGAAACAGAATCCGCCAGTACCCACTGAATTCTTCGAAGGAGAAGAACAGGAAGGAGACCATTTCGACGCACTACCAGCAGACCTTTGGATACAGTGGGTAAACAAAGACAGGGACGTACCAAGACAATTGTACTTTGCCCCTACCGAGGAACCAGAACAAACCTGGTGGGAAAAATTCTGTAATGCATACAATCTTGATAAGGAAGACGAATACAACGCGCTTACTCCGGAATTTATAACGCTTTGGGAAGAATATAAGGAGAAGAAACAGATCAAATCCGAGTAGAACCAGAACAAGCACCAAACGACCCGGAACCCCCGAAAACCGAACCAGAGATGGCAACCGAAGCTACTGCCCTGAAAGGAGATATTAAACCACAACCGATTACAGTATTCACAGGAAAGAGAGTCGAGGCACGCGCCTTCATTGACTCGCTGGAGGACCTCTTCGAATTAAACCCTCACAATTATGAAGGGAAACATGAGAAAAAGATCAGATATACTCTCACCTGTCTTGGACCAGAATTAAACGACTGGAAAGCGATTATTCGAGACGAATTAAACGATGAAACCAGACTAGACTGGAAGGACTACCCTGCCTTCAGAAAGAGATTTCTCACCGATTGGGGAGAAGTAAACAGCGCAGTCAAGGCCCTGAACAATTTAGCCAATCTTAGAGTCAGAGGCGACATCACTGTCCCAGAATATATTCAAAAGTTTCGAGTCGACATAGGAACATCTGGACTCACAGGATTAACCGCACAGCTACAGGCCTTTGTCAAGGGATTACCTCACAGCATCGCCGAAAAGGTTCTCGAAGGCCTAGCAGGATACACTGCTATGACAGACGTTTACATCAAAGCAGAAAACCTTCACAACGCATGGGAAACCATGCGACTCATTGGGAAACGAACAGGATCTGGAACACGTCCTAATTTTAACCTGTTGATTTCTCGACTGTGTGGGTGGCAGCTGGAGGAACTGCTCAGACAAGACCTCGCAGCGTTACAAGGACTGGTGGTGGCAAATGAGGGGGAAGTGGCTAGAATCAAGAAGAAGTGTAAGCAAAAGTGGTTGAGGGTGGAAAGTGCAGGTGCAGAAGTGGGACTGTTGAAACAGGTGAAGTTGTGTACACCCAATGATCCATCGTGCAACCAGTGAGTAGTGGCTGATTTGTTTTTGCATGTATCTGATGGAACATGCAGATGTCGGAAAGCAGGAATCACTTGCTATCTGTCCCCAAGCCCCAAGAGCAAGGTTTGCACTGAATGTCACCATATTTGTCAAGTCTGTCTGGTCAGCGGGAAGTCCATTACAGGATGGAAAATGACCAAAGCTGCGAAATCGAAGGAAATAGTCAAGGTGAGCAATGATGAAGCAGACAGTGGCAGCAAGAGCTGCGAAGCTGTTATAGTGGCCTTGTCTACTGATCCTGTCCACTTGCTGCAAGGCATACTTGCGGACACGCATTCCCAGACCAAGTTCCTGGGTTCCATCGCAAGTTCTAGATCTGGCACAACCACCCACCTCGCGGAACAGCAGACAATGATATTGGTGCTTGCAGAATCAACCATTGGGCTAGTCAATGCAAATTGTACCATCCTAGTGGAGTTGCAAGACATCAAGCAGCATTTCAACACCCTGGTACAAGTGCTTGTGGGTCATGTAGCTCAGTGCCCTTGCATGGAAACAGGTATGGTGGACAATGCAGGAACACAGTGGGCAGACGAGGATGGCAACAGACAATGGAGCAACAGTGCCAGAAGTGGCCATGGGTGGCGAGCATGTGGGGCAGTGATGGGAGATGTGGAAGGCATGGGTGGTGAAGTGGAATTACAAGATGCTGTGGGAGCCAGAAGCAATGTCCAAGCTGCAGAACCCAAGTCTCCTGTTCAAGCCATGTTCTTGCCTATGGCATTGTCATGATTCCATGTTGGGCCTTTTCGAACTTCATAATTTTCTTTTTGTAATTTTTGGACCTTTATAAATATTAGTTGCATGTTTCCAGAATAGTTGAATGAGATGAAAACTAAATTAAGTGTTAAGTCATGGTATAGGTATTGTAACAGTGGCTTAATGTCTATTTTTGGCTTTTTAGTATTGTTTATATCTTTATTTTTGAGGCAAAATGGAACATATTCTACTTAGCGGCAAATGTTGGTCAATAGCAGATGTTTGTCAATAATCTTCTTCTGGGTTGGAGGGATAATAGCCTATTTCTTTGTCATCTTCATCTCCTTTTTCCACTGCCAGAATGTCCTCATCATCATCACCCTGCGAATGGGAGCTGTTCATGTTGCATATGTGCTCCTCAGAAACATCTAGTACATCATTGGGTATAGTTAAGTTGTGTTGGGTGAAGTATGGGATAACACAAAATGCAGCATAAGGTCTGTTGAGTACTGTCCTGTCCAATTTGCAAAGTAGGTATGCTCCACTGCGGTTGTGGGATACCACCATGTAAGGGCCAATGTATCGAGGGCGCATCTTCTTGTTGAGAGACTTCTCGATAGCAGTATTGCAGACCAGTACCAAAGCACCATGTTTGAAGTCAAAATTCTTGATGACTGTTGGGTGCTCCTGCTCGAACCGTTTTGCCACTGCTATCTGTGCTGTATATACCTTATCTTTCAAAACTTCTGTCTGTGTTCGTTGTTTTTGTAATTCTGTCATGTGGCAGGTGATCAATTCGGTTGTGGACAAGAATGATGACGGGGGTGGTAACAAGTACATAGCTTCCATTATATCAAGTGGGAGTAGCAGATGTGTGCCAGTGACTGCAAAGTATGGTGAGACCCCCATGCAACATCTAGTGGTGACGCATTCTGACCAAAATACTGAATGTAATGTGGGTGCCCAGTTGGTGCCTTGTCCTTTGCTTGCTTTGTATAATGCTTGCTGCACATCATAGTGGCTATGTTCCACAATCCCATTGGTGTGTGAGTTATAGCTGGATACATGGATGTGATTAATGTGATACTTTTTGGCCAAGTATTCTACAGTGCAGATAATGGGTGCTCTGTTGTCAGTGATGATTTCTGTTAGGCTACCCCAGTGGCAGATAAGGTCTTCAAAAACCCAGTCACCAATGGTGTTAGACATCTTGCAACACAAGGTGCAGTATTCTGGGTAATGTGTGAGCAAGCAATGTGCCTGGATCAGATATTTGTACTGGTTGGATGGTGGAAGGTGCATCATATCTAAATATACTTTGGCAAAGATAGGTGCAGGCTCTGTGACAACCAGTGGTATGTTGTACAGCTGTAGTTGGCATTCCTGGCATATGTGGCACAACTTGATATACCACTTGATGTTGTCTTGCATCTATGGCCACCAAAACCATTCTAGTATAGTGGCACAGGTTGCATAAAATCCTTGGTGGCCTAGGTTGTCATGGCAGCTGGATAAAACCCGGAGTCGCTTATGTGGCTCTAGTACTAACTTGTGCATGCCAACCCTATCCCTAAACCAGAGCTGATCATCTTTAACAAAGAAGCAGGTACAATACCACGTAAAACTGCTCCAGTCCTCATCAGAGTACCCATCAGGTCTTTCAAAATCCATGAGGAAGCTTTTTGCCATTTGAAGCCTTTCTTTGTCCTTAACTGCACTCTCTGTTCTCCATGGGAAAATGGCCTTGTAGGTGAGTTCTTCTGGTTCAGTGGTAGATGGTGGGGGTATTGTCGCTGTTGGACATGTATTGTTAGCTGATATGAAAGCCATTGTTAAATAAAAGTTCCTGTATCCCACAGTTTTTCCTGCACATAAGTGCCTGTCTTGTGCATGTGGGTGATGTTCCACATTCCATAGTTGGGTTACTTGTTGGAGGCGTCCTTGTGTCACAGTTGATGGCGGCTGGTTGATATGGTGCATAAACCTGTACAGGTTATCTATCCAATCATTGAATGTGTCTTCTGTTTGTGGATTTGGTTCCTTGTCTAAAGGCTGTTGCAGGTGCCTAGAGAAGCCTTCCAGGGCATGATGCTTGCTGGGCACATGTACTAGCTTGAAGTGAAATGTTTGAATTGACAGAATCCATCAGTTAATGGAGGTGGAAGGGGCTATATCCAGGTTCTTGAGCATGTCTTTGATGTAGCAGGCATCCACTTCCACAATTAAGTTCTGTATGCCTATGAGATATAGCTTTAGGGCTTTGAGAGTGCAAAACAGACCATAGATCTCCAACTTCAGTTGCGAAAAGCACGCTTCCCACTCATTCAAAGTGATCGATCCAAATCAGTTGTAATATCATACCGAGGGCCTCTCGGGGTTGCATTGACATAAGAAGAAACTGATGGCGATCCATGACATGTTGACAGCTAATATGATGGGGGTGTCTGACTTGTAGTTGATTGGTCGCAGGGCTGGTGATGCTATGAGAGCTTGTTTCAGATCTTCTTGCACAGCAATTTCTTCCAGTCCAAAGGTAAATGGTACATCCTTGTGGGTAAGCACTACTAATGGATGCATGCACTGGGCAAAGTTCTTGATGAAGATGCAACCAACTCTGATGGTTCCTAAGAATGCATGGACCTCAGATAGGGATTGGCAAGGTGGCACAAGCAAAGCCTTCTCAGGTTTTTGACCATTGTAGGTGCATAGATGGCTGACTACCATGATTTCGGGTGCACAGAGCACAAGTTTCTTGCCTGAGAAGGTGCCACCAGCATACTTCATGCATTGTACCATGTGGTTGAGGCCCTGGAAGTGTTCCCAAACAAACTGTTGAATGCCAGGGTTGTCTGCTATCATCTCATATGTGCCATTGCTTTGTTCATAGCGCATTGGTGGGCCTTTGACCGGTACATTGTCGATGTAGGGGATGGTGAGGTCTGGGATTTTGGGTTGTAAGATGCATGTTATGTCGTCATGAAATATTGGGACTGAATTCATCCAGCCCATTGGCAAATTGGTTAAGCACATGGCTCCAAAAGGTGTCTGAAATGTTGTTAAGTCCTGAGAATCTTCTGTGAGCAGGCACTCATCATAGCTGACAAAGAGATCCAACATAGTGCCACACACATGTCCCACAAAGTTTTCTGCTAAGTGTTCTGGGATAGGCATCATGCCAGAGTGTCAGATAGTAACCATGTTAAGGGGTTCGAGGGAATGAATGAGGTGTAGTTTGCTGTTCTTCTTTAGGATGCAGAACCATTGCAATCGATAAGACAAATTGGAGGGCTCATAGACACCAGTGTTGATCTTGGTTTGGATGATGTCACATATTTCGTCATATAATCCCAGTGGAATTGGAATGTTTCACTGTATCCAAGGTGTGTGTGGGATTGTTGGGATATCTACTGGGGGAAAGTAGTCTGCTTTGAACCTTCCGCACTCGCTATTGTCCCATGCAAAGGCTCAGTCATGTTTTGTCATGAAATGGTGCATTAACTTTTGCTCTTCTGGCCAAAGGAAATTTTTGTCATGTTCTTCATCTAGTGTCTTTTGTCTGTCTGCTGTGTATTGTCCTATGGGTGTAAATTCTGGGGGAGTGGCACTTAATTCTGGTAGTTTGGCTAGCAGATCACCCTGGATGTTGTGTATGATGTGGAACTCTTTCAGTAACTGACTAATAACTGGTGTCACTTTCTTGCTGACTGGTTTGTACTTCTTCTGTGGCGATAAAAATACTGGGGAGATGTTGTCATGGTGCGGGTTTGTGGATTTTTGGGTATGTTTCATGGGTTTAGTGGGAGTAGGAGTGTCAGGTGAGCAGAAAACTGTATGGTTTAGGTATGCTTTTGTGTGCGGGTCACATTCATCAATTTTTACTTCATGTAGACTTATTGCGGCACCAAGATAAAGGCAAGCATGTGGATTACAAGTGGTGGTATGTACATTGGAGGGGGGCTGTATCAATGAGGTAAGGGTATAGGCCATGATATCTAAAGGTTTTTTGGCAGTATTGTCAAACATTAAAATACAAGCCACCTCTCCATGATTATTAATCAGTTCCTTGAGGTTGTCTGAAAATCCTCCTTTTCTTCATGCATTTTGATGTATTTGGGCAGTTCACGAGGTACTGTCGGGATGGTGAGTATGGCATCTCTATTTGGGTCATGGATGGTTATGGTTTGTTCTTTGTTCTGGTAATTTCTAACCACTGATTCAGTAAGGATGTCAAAGGGGCAGCCAAGTAAGATGTCGTATGTGAAGGACGGAATTATGTGCACCTGAAAATATAGTTCTATGTTGCTGAGCCGGAATGGTACATTTTGCACCAACCCAAGTGATGTGTCGACTTCACCATTTGTGGCCTCCATGTCGATTTTGATGACTGGGTTGTAATGGATGCCAAGTTGGTGGCTGACTGCATCTGACATGCAGACAATGGAGCATCCAGGGTTGACCACACAGTCAACGATGGTGCAGTCATCTACTCATGCTGGGAGGGCTTGTAATGCATGTGACTCCTTTGCGACGCACAAGCAGGGCTTGTCATAACTGCCTTCAGCATAGTAGGCATCTGTGATGTTGGGCATGATGTATATTTCTCATTTGTCATTGAAACCAGTGGTGTCATTGTTGTAGAAATGGGCAGCATTGGTGGGTATGCGGCATGTGGTGAGGAAGTTGCATAGCTTTTGACGAAGTTCTGGTGAGGCGGCAAGCATTTCTTCGAGGCTGAGGTGAGCGGCTTGACTTTGGAGGGCACGAGCGAATACATCTTTGACCATTTTCTCATTGTTGGCTGGTGTAGTGGTGGTGTAGGTCAGGTCTTTATTCTTGGCTGCTGCTCCAAACAGTCAGTTGGTTGGCAGCTGGTAATTTGTGTCCCTTGCTTTGGTGAACAGGTGTGTCAGTGCAGGCTCCTTAGCAACTTCTGGTGACGTGATTTCCTCAACTTGGTCAGTGGTGGGTTTGGCAGTGGAAGTGGCAGGTCCTCTGGGGCATACTGGAATTTCAACACAGTTGAGTACTACCTTGTTCTTGATTTGTAATGCCAAGATCTTCTGTTGCAATCTTTTTATCTTGTCATTGTCATCCTCTTCTGCAATGGGGTTGTAGGATAAAACTGGTGTTGTAGTTGTGGCCGTTTGTTGGCTAGTGGCTGAGGGTTGTGGTGAATAAAAAGGTGGAATTCATTGACCCTTTCTCTGATAGTATTGCCTTGTAAGAACCCCAGGATATAGCTACTGGTGGGCAGGATAATGTGTCCTTCTGTGTTGTGCAAGATTTTTCTGTCCACAATATATTTGTCTACTTCCACGCATCAACTGATAAAGTGTGAAATATTGCCACAAAAGTTGCAGCTCAGGATCCCATTCATGTGGTTAGGTTGGGCAGAGCTGATTGGGATAGCATTTGAGCCAGTAGCTGGTGAGGAGTAATTGCGGATCTGTGGGGCTGGTGGCAAACAGTACTGATTAGTGGTGAGAGTCTGCATCATAGTCTGCATCATAGTTTGCCCGAGTTTTTTGATTACTGCAGTGATGTCCTCTTGCTTTACATATGTTGTCACGGGCGGGTCAGACCTAGTGATGGGCAGGGCATATAGCTTGGATTTGACTACATGTGTAGGGGTGGTGGTTTTGCTAATTAATTTATCATAGAATGACTGACCCTGTATGACTTCTTGTGCTGCCACTAGTGTTTGCTTGAGTGAAAACAGGTCCCTCTGTGTACAGCCAGGTATTGACTATGCATCCACCAGTACATTTCTGTTGCGACATCTACCTGGAACCCCTTGAAGAAATACTCACTTTGCTGTCAGATGGAAATGTGTTCGTGGCTGAGCAAGTATTTAGTGATGACAAGAAACCATTGGTAGTAGCTGCATTGGGTCTCAAATTGATATCTGAGAGAGACAACTGGCTCATTATATATGATGGTGCAGATGGAGATCATGATATTGTTGAAAAATATCTCCCACCAGGAAACACTGGCAGTATTTTGATAACAAGCAGGAATCCTGATTTGAAAAGAATCACAAAGAATTCAATGGAGGTCAGTGAAATGGGAGAGGAAGAAGCTATTTTGCTGTTACTAGAGTCAGCCTCATTGGATGATTCATCTGATCATCTCAGATTGTTAGCCAAACAACTTGTTTTGAAAATGGGTGGCATTCCTCTTGCCCTTGATCAAGCTG